>OY723385.1:25920099-25966275 GCA_963210295.1 Ophion ellenae | reverse complement strand
AAATTGGCTGCATTGTAGAAATTATAAGGAGTACGCTCGGGGAGCGCGGTCGAGACGCAGCATCTTTAAACGCGTTTTTCCCGAAACTGATATCGTGGCTGCCCATTTGAAAATGGGCAGCCACGATATCTCGATAACCAATTGGCCGATTCAGCTCAGATTTGGCATACACTGTCAATTAACCCTTTGTCAACGTTGGTAGGAGAATCGAGCCGAAATATTTTTTTATATATAAATAACGCGTAGGATGGCCAGAAAAATAGGATAAATTGATAATCAAAGTGGAGCATGCCGCTATTGCGTTTTTTATGAATTTGGTACCAAACATCACAACACTCATACAGATCAAGAATGACTTTGGGTTTTTTTTCAGATTCATGCAACGTCCACCACACTGCTGGTCACCTATTGGGGGCGCTTTACATGACAATAATTTATTTTTCGATTTGTGCATATTCTCGAAGTATCAATTAACATGTTTACTATTTTTTTTGTATTTTTTCTTTGTTGTATCTGCTACGGTGAACGCTTTGCTTATTGTTGCTTCCACGTACGGGGTATTTCCCCGACTAGAAATATTAGTACGGGGCAGACTACAGCGGCATCCGGCATACTGTATTCCGTACCACGGCATGGCACAAGCCACCGGATCAGAGCTGTACCGGGCGTGAAACGCTTTTTTGCATCCGGCCATGACGCGGATGCCGGTAACGTAACTAATCTGTATACCTTTTCAGGCTCTAATGCGATTGCCGTATCTGTGCCTGAAATGAAAAATAAAAAATCCAAAAATTACGAATGAAACAATGCTGGTAGTATTTTTTGTTTTCATATGCGTTGTTTATGATCCTGCCTATATGATAATTGGATTAAAACGTATCCGGCCTCGTTGAAGTTTTTTACCTACCCTCGGAATTGAACCTACGTCTTCTAATTCTCGAGCTGAGTGCGCTACCTATTTAGCCATTCCAACACTTGTGTAGACTTTCTTTTTTTCTTTGCACATTTTTATCATTCTAATTCTATTCTAAAGAATGTTGATAATTCTAGAGAATGTAAATAATTTCATTCATGGGGTTGAAGATTGCATCGATGCAATGCAAAAATAATTTTTTCCGGATTTTTTCTGCCTATTTAGGTTGTGAAAATAACTCACACGTTACTTTTATTAGAATTTTGCCGAAATCAATGGTTTACTTTGATGACCCCGAATAAGGTTATCCGGTAGAAATCCGGGGCAAATCAGACATACTCTTCGAAGTGCATGGCGAATCGGCACGGGATGTCTACTGGACTAGCCAGCCTCGGAGTACGGATGGGAAAAGAAAAATCGATCAGGCCTTGGACAGGTAACCTTAACAGAGCCATGTGAGGAACGCGTTGCGGGTCGTCTGATGTAGGCCTGATTAATGCTGCCTTCTTACATTGGTATCTGGGTACTGCTAATCCGGCAGACATATGGCGCCGATCAGGCACAGACTTCGGCGCCCTAACGAGACCCTTGCAAGATTACCTGATTTAGGACTGATCAGTTTGTCTTCATTACACCCATTCTCCGGATTGACTGATCCAGTGGATATCTAGCACAGATCAGGCTGGCGCTTTTACGGTATTCCAGAACGGATCTTCAAACCTGCCTGATGTGTGACCCGGCTGCCAGAACAACATTTCCAGTCGGGTCCCCTTATTACATGCCCCGCCTTTTTCTCCACTCCACACCCCCAATCGATCCCTATCTTGCGTCCGCAGCCGACTTCCCCTTCTGTATCGCATTCACAATGAAATTTTCTGCCATGGGTACAGGGAAACTGCGGAAAACCTATACCAATGCAGCCGGTCCCGAGTTCACTTCCCAGCCTCGGAGCTGGTCGCGTTTCATCGAGAAATAGCTCACAGGCTATAGGCATACACACACGACACACACACGTGCCGGTCCGTGTGGGCGACATCCATGTAGAACTGGAGCTACATCACGCCCGTGTTTTCATCTTCCTCCGAAACTACGAGGCGGCGATTCTACTCCGCGACCTCCCGATGTGCTGAATTCAGAGGCAAGCACGCTAACCGCTAAACCAGCACATCGGTACTTTTTTTTAAGTAATTTTTTAAACCTTTCTCTCCTGAAAAGTACCTCCAAAACAGCACTGGAGGCAACAATACTTCCTTAAAATAAGTGCTTCGATTGCTGCATGCTCCATCTGTGTAGGAGGTTCCGGCACCTAGGGTAATTTGAAATAAAAAGTTAAAAACTGTGCTTTTAGTATAATAACAATGGCTCTGAAGTTTGCCTCGTTGTAACGCAACGAATGTTCTTTTTAATTTTTTTTATTTCTTCATTTTTATCACAATCTATCGTTTTTCTAATAGAATAAGATCGTGTACCTCTCATGAGAATGGGAGATCCACGATCACCTTTTGGGTGATTTTTGTACCCTAAATCGGCAAACAAAATGTGAGCAATGGAAGCAAAACTAACTTTCGCTGCATTTCAACGATGCAATCTTCAACATCATCACTAACATAACTTTAGTATGGCCGGATACTTATTTGGAGACCTAAAAATCACGAAAATGGAAAACCGAAGAAAGAGTTCAAATTTCGACCAAAGCAACACCGTTAATAATTTATTATTAATAAATAAGCGAACACACGTCATCGTTACGGCACGGTCACATGGCGAGCTATTAACTGGTCGTTCGTAGCTATTTTATAGTTCTGGAAGCGCTAAACTGCAATTTTACAAGGTTAGAGCGAAATGGCTACATAATAGTTCACTAGTTTTTGGTACTACTGAAATTGCAGCTCAGCTAAGCGAACTAGTGTAATATCTACCTGTGTAGAAATTTGAGTCGGGAAAAAGTACTGTTCCTGATCTGCCTTCCCTAGATAATATCGGGCTCTGGTCGGGCCTTCCACCCTGGAATAGGTTCGCAATGTAACGGGTCTAAGGCTAGGTCCCGAACCGCCGTTCCCTTGCTGGGGAACTGATCAGGAACAGGCCGGAGAACAAACTGTAAATGACCAGGAAATTTGTAGGGAATAGATCGGGAAATAACCAGAAACAAACGGGGAAATTAAAAATTACGTTTCAGCGTTTTTGGAATCGTTGAGGCGGTGAAATCGCGAATGTATTCAATTTAGTTTTTCAACAACATATTGTTCGTTGGTTATCTACTCTCTAAGGTAGGATATGAGCGTATACATACGCTTGCTGACATTTCCTGATGGCAAAGAGAAAGAAAAACGTATACGAGTGAAAAAGGCCTCGAGTGCAAAGGGTTATTTCACAAGTAGCCCCAAAATCATAAGCGTAAGTGCACGCTGTAAGCATGGCACAACTGTACGTGGTACAACTCACAAGACGAATTTTTATCCTCGTTCGATGGTACCTTACTTCCGCAAGGCGCTTCGCTTGTAGCCACCTGGCGGTTTGTTGGCGAAATATATTCAGGTAATGTGTTCCCGGCCAGAACATTGATTTTTCTCAACATGGCGACAAAGCATTCAAAAATCACGAATGACCTGCTTTACTTCTTTGCCTCGTAGAATAATTTGGCTATTCTTTATGCTCAAATCATTAGTTATCGTAATCCCGGTATTTATGATAAGCATTGTTATTCTCGTCGATTATCATTGATGAAATGAATGCTTGTAATGATGCATAGAATTACAACAGATGTATGAGTTTTATCCCAATCAATTATAAATATCTTTGATGAGGTGAAAAGCAAAGTAGCTCCACTTTTCAGAACCACAGGCTCCACTTTTCAGAACATCTCAATGTTCTGGCCGGGTAGACATTACGTGAAAATGTACTTGCTCGCAATGTATCTCGGCCAGAAGATTGTAATTTCCAAGCAAAGAGGGTAAGCCGTAAAAAAACGATGTTGCGGTCTTCCCGGTTTGTTCCATGCAAGGGCCCGATCAGGTAAATCAAAGGAGGCAAGTCTGGTCAGGGCCAGACACAAAGTAAGGAATGCTCGGTCACATTACTGCACGGGTAAGGGTGTCCCAAATGTCACACAACATTTAACTTTCGCGGCTTATGCATATTATTGCGTGACATTTGGGAAACCCTGTACTTGCTCGCACATTGACGTCTATAGATATAGCTTCGAGACTAGTAGTCTAGCGTTACTCGCTTGGTACTATCCGACATTTCAACGTTCCACATGGAAAAAAAAGAAATACTACAAAATACAGGGGCCACACAGTTCGCATTGGACTCGAGCGGTTGCACAGCGATACTCACTGAAACACAGTGCTCAAAATACAGTGTGCTCAACATAAATTATTACAGTTCCGATACTATCTTCCTTGGACTCGAACCGCTGTAATGTATCTTTTACTGGAACACAGTCCAAAATACAGTGTAGTCAAAAGTAAATTTCGACAGTTAACACTGTGATATAAATTTAACAAAACACTGGAACACACAGTCCAAAATACAGTGTAGTCAAAAGTAAATTTCGACAGTTCAACACTGTAATATAAATTTAACAAAACACAGTGCTGTATGCTCAGCACACAGTGCTCAAAATACAGTGTGCTCAAAATAAATTATTACAGTTCCGCTACTGTCCTCTTTGGACTCGAACCGCTGTACTGTATCTTTTACTGGAACACACAGTCCAAAATACAGTGTAGTCAAAAGTAAATTTCGACAGTTCAACACTGTAATATAAATTTAACAAAACACAGTGCTGTATGCTCAGCACACAGTGCTCAAAATACAGTGTGCTCAAAATAAATTATTACAGTTCCGCTACTGTCCTCTTTGGACTCGAACCGCTGTACTGTATCTTTTACTGGAACACACAGTCCAAAATACAGTGTAGTCAAAAGTAAATTTCGACAGTTCAACACTGTAATATGAATTTAACAAAACTTGTAATTTTACAGTTGGTTAATCTGTATTATGTACAATGAATGCGCCAGTTATATCGACAGAGTTTATGTAGACACACGAAAAAAAGTTTATCCATAAAAGAATTTTGAAAAAAAGTGTAGAAAATATAAAAAAAATCAGTCACATACACAAGAACATACCTTTTTGTAAATAATTTTCTCTTTTTTATAATTTCTTGAATTATGTCGCACCAATTTCAACGTTCACATCCTATCGACTACGCACTACTAACTGGCAATCCTTTGTGTCGGGGCCACGTGCCTCACCCCACGCGCGAGACAAGTCCTAATTAGACAAGAACGCACCTTTAAAAAAAATCTCGCTTTCTTTATAATTCCTTGAATTCTGTCGCACAAATTTCAATGTCTGCGTCCCATCAACCACGCACTACTGACTGGCAATCGTTTGTGTCCTGGCCTCGTGGCTCACCTCGTGCATCATTTGCGCACAGTATAAAAATCAGTGATCGCATTTAAATTTTACCGTTAAATATGTTTACTGAAATCACTGATTTATTCACAATACCAAACTGTAAATAAATCAGTGTAACTGTAAAAATCTCAAAGTGCACAGATTACGTCACAAACTGTCGAAAGAAGAGTAAAACTACCGTGCCACACTGTACAATTTAATTAATCTCTCTGTACTCAATACAGTGTACATTGTAACCCTTGCAGTTTGCGTGCAGTATAAAAATCAGTGATCTCATGTCAATTTTACAGTTGAATATTTTTACTGAAAACACTGATGTATTCACAATACGGAACTGTAAATAAGCCAGTGTAACTGTAAAAATGACAATGTGTACAGGAGAATTCGTCATTTTTGTAGGACAGGATTTACATTATTCTGTTTTACTGTAAAATGAAATATGGCACCCTGTTTTTTATGCGGTTTATACTTTGATTTTCGCCGTTTCTTTTTTTCCGTGCACCTCCACAGCGTTCACTGTTTAATGCGCTGCCTCACCCCACTGTTCATAACTCAGCGTTAATAGTCTTAGGTGTGCCCCCCAATCGCTAGACACGAGTTTGCTAGCTCACTGTGTTCTAGTTAGTAGCTCTGAGTATGACCGACATTGGCTAATAGCTTACTAGCACACTATTTACCAGTTAATAGCTATTTTATACTTCAAGCAGAGCTAAACTGCAATTTGATTTACGAGGTGAGAGCCAAATGGCTATATAATAGTTCACTAATTTTTTGTTCACATTGTGAACTACTGAAATTGCAGCTCAGCTAATTCGACTAGTGTAGTATCTACTTGCGCGCAGATTGACGTCTATAGATATAGCTTCGAGACTATCAAGCGTTACTTGCTTGGTACAGTTAACATTCCGACAGTTTAACATTCCATCTCCACAGTGTTCACTGTTTAGTTCGCCGCTTCACCTCACTGTTGTAGCTCAGCGTTAATAGTTGTGGGTGTGTTCCCCAATCGCTAGATACTAGTTTGCTAGCTCACTGTTTTCCGGTTAGTAGTTCTGAGTATGGCTAGTAGCTCTGAATGTGACCGCGCCCTTACGCATATGGAAAGTTGTATTCAAGAATGGGCGAGACATGACCGAGTACTGAGCGATCCACATACTCGCATGTATACACGTTTGTGTGCGGGTATTCCTCGGTGTGTCAGAAGACAATAAGAAGACGATGCTGCTGATAGTACGTCGCCGAGATGGGGAGAGGGAGCGAAATGGTGGAACGGTCTGAAGGGCGGTAGGGATGAATATGAGGGACGTGTGGATGGGCCTCGTTCGGGCTCCATATAGCGCATGTAACTGGACACCAGAGGCGCGGTCGGACGGGCCCCGCGTCTCCATCACCTTCTCTCTTCTCTTCTGCTGAGGCTGATGCTCGACCCCCCCCCCCCCCCCCGCCGGGCCCGTGCATGTTTGCCTCTCTCTCTCTCTCCTTCTCTTTTTTTTCTTGCTTTTCGCCTTGGCATACTAGCGTTTTTTCCTGCATGCGGACAAGCGAACGCGCATATCTGTATATCTGGACGGATATATATGTTGGTACGTAAAAGGTATATGTGGACGATGGTACGCGGTAGTGAATATAATATACAGTGAATGTGCCACCACGTTGTGTGTGTTCGTATAGAGTAATCCCCGTGTGCATGAGTCCGAATCGCTCGTATCCTCGCGTTTCTAAACTAAATCATAACCGTATTATATCCCGACAACAATAGGGGCCCCGCGAGTGAAAAGCCGCCTCTAATCCGTCAGTAGTCCGTATATAGATGTCTCTCTTCTGCGCGTGACGCCGCTGCGTACTCGGCCGTTCACTGCCTCCCCGTGTGTCATGGCCTGGTATTCTCTTCATCCACGAAGGAATACTCGTGCGCCCTATCTTCTGCTCGCCCACTGCTTTCCTTCGCGGAGCCCAGAAAGGAGCTGCAACCCTCTCTTAAAAAAAAATACCAATCGGTCTGTTTGGGTTGCTTCGAACAAACGTATTCACTCTGACGGAAGGTACTTCAATTTTCTTTTTCTACGCTCCTTATGGCCTGCCTGTATCATTTCTTGAGCATACTTGCGGTTCGGAATTCTTGATTAGGATATAGGACTGGGCTGAAAATAAAGCGGCGATTGGGATGCTTTCGAAAGCACAGGGGCGATTATCAATCGCGTACAATTGTTGCACTTCTAGTAGTTGAATTCGCCGTTGGTTCGAGAACGATGGAACATCTTCTTCTCTCATGGCACTCTTTGATCTCGAGCCTGGGAAAAGGGTATCTCCTCCAGATAGATCTTGAAGTTTGTGGCCAATTTAGAGAAGAATTTCAATTCCAAAAAGGATTTTTTTGGTAAATCTGAGCTGCGAAAGTTAGCCGGATGTTTTTTTCAGCATTATTGAGACAGTTGCGTAAATTAAATATGAAAAGAGGATCTTGGGCAACAGCGAAGATCAATTGTTGAAACGAATTGAAAGATAACTTGCCGTGCAGAAATTGTCGTAGGTGTCTAATTGGATTCCCATACTTGTGCCTACTTCGCCATAGGGATCCAATGGCTCATCGCATTGGATCCCCATGCTACAACGTCACGCTCATACGTTGGATTCTAATCAGGATTCCTGATTGCAAGCCAATGCCCGAATCCAATTTCAATATTACAGTATTCACATATTATAGAACAGAATCGGATACGACTCCTCATGGATCCCATCGCATTCTGTACGTTGAATTTCATAAACGAAATATATGGATATAAAAAGTGAGTGAATGTTGAAAAGTATAAATCTTACCTTAAAAGTATATAAATCGCGTTAAGAAGTATATCTCAACGGGGTCATCCCATGTGACAGCTTTGTTTTGCTTTTATGGGATTTTTTTATGAACCATTAAAACCCACTATATTTGAATGTTTACCACACATTTATTAACATTTTAACAGACCCTCAGAATGTTATCAAACAAAAATAACGAATTGAATAGGCTTCGCATCGTTCGGAAGACACTCATGTGTAAAAAAAAGTTGGTTGACGGCTGTCATGATTCCGACGGTTTTGCTCATCTAAAATAAAAAATCAAACGGCATTTTAATTTGTAGGCATGAGGCTATCGCCGGAACTAGAGTAAAGTAAAAATATCGAAAATGGAATTTTTGGCACGGTTTTAGAAGATAACTTCCAAGTTTAGTCATTTTTTTCGACTTTTTCCGCTTCAAAAAAATATGGCAGATATCAGAAACATACTAGTTCAGATGACAACTATAGATGTGCTGACTGTACCATAAAAATTTGAGTGTAATCCGTTCAATAGTTTTTGAGATATCATGGAAGCCAATTTGAAAAATACAGTTTTGAGAAAAGCGCGTTTAAAAGTTCAAGTACGATTTACACAAAGAAAATGTTGACACACTATTAGTCTTCTACGCCGGGTCCATATAACATGCAGACATTTTTGGCAATTTGTGCAAATAAATTTTGCGATTTTTTGGACCTGTAAAATGGGAGATCGCCTTAAAAATCGATTTGAATCACATCACCGAAAATCCCCTGTAATTATCGTTGGTTATTTATTTTACTGCACTTTGACATAATATCACCACACACGTACACGCTTGAGAAGTGTGCAGGTTATGTTTCAACACGCCGAGTTTTGTCTCCCGACTTTTCACACATTTTCGTGAGTGCACTGTAAAAAATAAGCGTGTTGTCGGTGTGTTGAAGCAACACACAACACGCCTACAACGTGTTTAGGACCTGCTTAACGCGTTAAACCAATGTGTTTTACTTATTTTACCGTGTTGAAACAATACGCTCTATACCATTCTTGGTAACAATACGTTTTAAATATGTTGCTGCAGAACACGCTTAAAGTAACACACATGAAGCATGGCGAATCAAGCCATTTTCTCCCAAACAACACACTTAGTGTAGGTATACGCGACTCGAACGACACAAAGCGTCGTGAAACAACTCACTTGCCCGCGTGTACCACAAACAACATGCGTCCAGTGGGTTGATATGACAATATGGCGACTTTATAACCTCGCTACGTTATGCACGGACTTGCGAAAGAGTTTTTCAATTGCTAACTGTGTTATTTTAAAAGCGAAACACATAAGTTTTTGCTCGTCAAGGAGACCTACATGAATGAAGAAAATAATGTGCTCTGTGAAACCATGGTAAGTGCAACACTCAGTTTATTGACGTATATATAAAATCATTTTTTTTCGTAGAGTGTCACTGCGAAGAAATTTTTTTATTTTGTGTGGATCAATATTTTGTTCGTTGTTAAGAAAAGTTTCTGTCTAGAGTGAAGAAAGATTCTTCTTAGGGGCAAGGGGCAAATTTAATTCTATGCGTACCAAGTTTTCTGTTCAATAGGGAGAAAATGTTCTGTGCGGAGTGGAGGAAATTCGTTGTTCCGGGCAAAGGAAATTTGTTATTCTGTGCGGACCAACTTTTCTGTCCGGAGTGGAGTAAATTTCTTGTTCGGGGTAAAGGAAATTCTTTATTTTGTGCGGACCAACTTTTTTGTCTGGAGTGGAGTAAATTTCTTGTTCGGGCAAAGGAAATCCTTTATTTTGTGCGGACCAATTTTTCTGTCCAGGGCAAGGAAAATTGTCTATCCGGAGAGATAGAAATTCCTTGTTCGGGGCAAATGAAATTTTTTATTCGGTGCGGACCAATTTTTCTATCTAGTGCGAAGAAAGTTTTCTGTCCGGAATGGAGGAAATTGGAGGAAATGGAGGAAATTGAGGGCAAAGAAAATTGTCTATTCAGAGTCAGAGGAATTTCTTGTTCAGGCCAAAGAAAAATTGTCTGTTCGGAATGAGAGAAATTTCTTGTTCGAGGCACAGAAAATTCTTTATTCTGTGCAGACGAATTTTTCTGTGCAGTGCGAAGAACGTTTTCTGTTCGGAGTGAAAAAAAAGTGCTTGTACAGAGCAAAGGAATTATTTTTCTGTGCGGATAAATTTTGTCTGTCGAGAGCAAAGAAAATTGTCTGTTCGGAGTGAGAGACATTTCTTGTTCGGGGCAAAGGAAATTCTTTATTCTTTGTGGACCAATTTTTCTGTCCAGTGCGAAGAAAATTGTCTGTTCAGAGTAGAGGAAATTTCTGGTCGGGGCAAAGGAAATGTTTTATTCTATGCAGACCTATTTTAGCGTCCGGTGCCAAGAAACTTTTTTGTCCAGAGATTTGGGCTCAGGGATCTGCTCGAGGAGCACACTGTTCCGTAAAGGAGATTCCTTGTTCGGGGAAAATGTTCTGTTCACTACAAATTGAAAGTTTTTCTTGGGTACAAAGGTTTTCCTCGCTGCATTTTCTAATTGCCATGCAGAAAAAATTTTCATTCAGTGCTTTGGAGATTTTATGATCCGTTCGAATAGCGATTCTCTTCCCAACGAATTTCTCGATTTACTATATCAAAGTACAGACAGCCAAATGTTTTTATACGCCGACTCCGCCACACATTTACACATGCGCGCACGTACGTATATATTACACACACACGCGCGCGCGCGCGCGCACACACACATATATACATATATATATATATTGTAGCGTAAATTCTTAACGCCGAATTTACCCACACAAAAACCCTCAACCTCGAGCCACAAAATGTCGTAATAATTTTCCCCTTTTTATTTTCCCTTTCGGGATGAGTGCCAGGCGCGTCACGCGCCAGAGAAAATTCGACGAGGTTGATTAGCTGACGGCTAGCTGCAGCTTTCGTAAACCGGAGAGGGGCTGGGTGAAATTAACGTCGGTATCCGGAGGAAACAGAACAAAAAATAAAGTTCAACTCAGAATTCGAGATATCCGGGAACCAAATTCTACTACTTTTATTTAAATAATGAAACTCAGCTAAGAGAGGAAAAACCGAAGATCTCGGAGGAAACCTCTCGTCCCGTGAACCAATGAAATTAAACAATAATTTTCTTCAACAATTTTCCCACACTCGGCATCTCGCTCTGGCTCTCACACGCTCGTACATTCACACACGCACATTGACGCGTCGCGGGAAAGCTCTCGATTGCGAGCTTTGCAGCAAATAAATTCCCGGGGAAAGAAGATCATCCATAACTTCGACTTAGCAATCCGGTACCAACCTAAACCGGTCTATCTAGCGAATACATTGTCTCTTCCTCGGCATACTAACTCTCTCACTCACATGCACAATAGCCTCCCGCGTATGACGGTAATGAAAGGCAACTTCCTGTGGGTTTTAGCCCCAAGGCGCGTTCACGGGAATAGTAGAATATTCAAGAATATAATTTTGAAAAAGATTATCGCGGCCACGGCTTACGGCCGCTCGAGAGAAAGACGAGCATGTCTCGCGGCTCTACACACGACAATACAATTTTTGCCGACCTCAAAGAAACGGCCGCCCTTCTTCGGGAACCGCCGAACCCGGAGCACGCGACAAAATATAATTTGTATTCTCACGCCGGTAACTCGGACGCGAAGAATAATTACACGAAAAACTACAAACAAAATACGCGAACTACCGATCACAGTTTACTCCCTCGGACGCAAGAGCTCACCGATGTTTTAAGATGTTCCCTTATAACGAACCAGGTATACGGCTCGTGAATTTTCACCGCGCGGTATCGGGATTATCGATCGGCGATCCAGCCGCTCCAAAACTCAACGGAAAGTGCCTCGAGTAACGTGTCTTTCACGCTCTCGTTAGTGATACCCCTACCTAATCGCGACGATTTCAGAAATTGGCGAACGCTCGGCCCTTTACGGCAGTTGAATATTTCTCGCACTGTCTTTCGCAACGTTGTAGCGTTGAGCGATGCGCGAGAGCGAGAAAGGTCACGCGGTCTCACAGCGGTACTCAGTCCCCGCGTTCGAAAACCTACAATGGCAATTTTCTTCCACAGCTCGAAATGACTCGAGAGCTGCATCTTGAAAGGCGGCAATGCTGGGAATGTTCCTTTTCCTCGGTGTTGTTTTCGTCCAGTCGCGATTGGTTTCGGGGTAGAGGTTCCTTGTGCATGATTTCTGTCGCGCAGGAGAATCCCTGCCGACGTCTCTCTGTTAACGCGCGATGTCGAGGATCGCCGACGACGATGCTTCCCTCGCTGTCCAACGTCGGTGGCTGTCTCTTTCTCTCTCTCGCCCGAGGCGCAGAATATGAAATAAATTTTCATAAAAGAATTTAAAAATAATCCTTATTTTATTAGCTGGCCCTGAGGAATCGCCTTGTGAGTGCTGGAGCGAGCTGAAAGTAAGGGGCTCGAATTATGCCACGTTACAATATATACACACCTATACAGGAGAGTAATGAAGACATTTCACATTTTATGTGTGTTGGGTGTACACCCAAACAAACCCAAACAAACCCAAACAAACACACACACACACACACACACACACACACACACACACACACACACACACACACACACACACACACACACACACACGCACGCACGCACGCCTGTACGGAGTGAGAGAAATTTCTTGTTTGGGGCAAAGAAAATTATTTATTCTTTGCGGACCAATTTTCGTGTCTGGTGCCGAGAAAGTTTTTTGTCCAGAGATTCCGGTTCAGGGATCTGCTCGAGGAGCATACTGTTCTGTAAAGAAGATTCCTTGTTCGGGGAAAATGTTCTGTTCACTACAAATTGAAAGTTTCTCATGGGTACAAAGATGCTCCTCGCTGCATTTTCTAACTGCTGTGCAGAAAACTTTTTATTCAGTGCTTTGGAGATTTTCTGATCCGTTCGAATAGCGATTCTCTTCCAAACGAATTTCTCGATTTACTATATCAAAGTACAGACAGCCAACTGTTTTTATACTTCTTTAATAATTTATCATACTTTATCAGGTTGTGGAACAACCAGCAACGAGTACGGATGCGAAAAAAGAGCATCATAAGAAACTCAAAACGTCCCACGTTATAATCCATGTCGACTGGACCAGGGATCATACGAAATCCCACGCTATTGCCAAAGCTGACAGATCAATCGGAAAAGATGTTGGGCACTGTCGGGGGAAGTCGTCGCCTGTCATAGGAAGCTATTTCGCGTCGGATACTGCATACCCCCCAGCGTTATTACATTTTTTCCTTCGTGTTTTTATTCGGCTATTAAGGCAGGATATACATTTAGGCCGGAAAAAATAAACCAATTTTAAGCGATTTTTTAAACTAAGGAATAATTATTTTACATCTATCAAACTGTAGGTATTCTTTAATAGTATATTTAAGTACACAAAAGAATTTTTTTTAATTCATTCATCATCGAAGGCCAGTTGCGAATCGGCGTGCAGTCTAGCTTTCGTAAACTTTGATTTGCAAAAATATTTTTAAAAAATGTCAGTTAGAACATGTATAGTTTCTTTTTGACAGTAATTCAAATAAAGAACAATCAAATTTAAGAGAATGGCACGCATTTACAAAAAAAAAACATTTCACGCAAAATGTCGGTAAAAATTACATCGAAAAAGTCGTTTTTCAAATAATGTTTCAAAAAAAAATTCTCGTCAAGTAGAAGGTAGCAATATTATCAATATTCCTACCAAGTTTCAACTCAATCGACTTTATAGTTTTTGAGTAATCCTGCATGCCAATTCCGAAAATGCAGTTATGGGAAAAAGGGGTTTGAAGTTTACGCCCGCTCGTAATCCGAGCCGTAAGGCACAATGATGACGGTCTATAACGTTTGAAGTTTATCGAATTTCACTTTGTTACTTCTGGAAATTATTCTACATAATAGACCTATCGTTTAAAGAAAAAAAAGAACTCGATTTTTGTATCGTTGTAAATGTATATCCCGCCTTAAGGGTGTTTTAGTTTTACATAATGGAACGTGAACAGTAGATTTGTACGTTGATA
This sequence comes from Ophion ellenae, assembly GCA_963210295.1. NCBI lineage: Eukaryota > Metazoa > Arthropoda > Insecta > Hymenoptera > Ichneumonidae > Ophion > Ophion ellenae. The sequence continues at coordinate 25,952,061 of OY723385.1, read as the reverse complement.
TTGTAAAAGAAAAATAAATACTCTGATTCAAGAATTTGATTTTCGTATGTAGTCAATAATGCAGATGATACGCCGACTCAGCCACACACTTACACATGCGCGCACGTGCGTATATATTACACACACACACACACACACATGCGCGCGCGCGCACATATATATGTGGTGCATATATACACCTATGCAGGAGAGTAATAAAGACATTTCACATTTTATGTGTGTTTGGGTGTACAAACACACACACACACTTATATATATATATATATATATATATATATATATATATATATATATATATATATATATATATATATATATATATATATATATATATATATATATATATATATATATATATATATATATATATATATATATATATATATATATATATATATATATATATATAGACATAAAATGTGAAATGTCTTCATTGCTCTTCTCGTTCAATGTAGCCATGTATTCCGTTTCTTGATGAAAAACCGCAAGTATAGCCGATAGCATGATGGTTAGCGTACGTATATTAGGTATAGAAGTAACTAGGTTAGGTAGGTTCGAAACCTGGTATGGACAATAAAATTTATTCGCAGGAATTAATTTCAGGACGACTGGAAATCATCAAGTATGGTAGTAAACCATCGGAATAAACCACCAGTAACGGAGAAACACCTTTTTTATTTAGTTTTAAACGTATGCCTACACTGTAAAAAATTAGCGTGTTGTCGGTGTGTTGAAGCAACACACAACACGCCTACAGCGTGTGTAGGACCTGATTAACGTGTTGAAACAACGTGTTTTACTTATTTTACCGTGTTGAAACAATACGCTCTATACCATTCTTGGTAACAACACGTTTTAAATATGTTGCTGTAGAACACGCTTAATGTAACACACATGAAGCGTGTCGAATCAAGCCATTTTCTTTCAAACAACACACTTAGTGTAGGTACACGCGACTCGAACGACACAAAGCGTCGTGAAACAACTCACTTGCACGCGTGTACCACAAACAACACGCGTCCAGTGAGTTGATATGACAATATGGCGGCTTTATAACCTCGCTACGTTATGTACGAACTTGCGAAAGAATTTTTCTATTGCGAATTGTGTTATTTCAAAAGCGAAACACATAAGTTTTTGCTCGTCGTGCACACCTACATGAATGAAGAAAATGGTGTGCTCTGTGAAACCATGGTAATTGCAACACTCAGTTTATTGACGTATATATAAAATAATTTTTTGGTAAAGTGTCACTGCGAAGAATTTTTTTTATTTTGTGCAGATCAATATTTTGTTCGTTGTTAAGAAAAGTTTCTGTCCAGAGTGAAGAAAGATGCTTCTAGGGCGCAAATTTAATTCTATGCGTACCAAGTTTTCTGTTCAGTGGGAAGAAAATTTCTGTGCGGAGTGGAGGAAATTCGTTGATCCGGGCAAAGGAAATTTTGTATTCTGTGCGGACCAACTTTTCTGTCCGGAGTGAAGTAAATTTCTTGTTCGGGGCAAAGGAAATTCTTTATTTTGTGCAGAACAATTTTTCGGTCCAGGGCAAAGTAAATTCTCTGTCCGGAGTGAAAAAAATTCCTTGTTCGGGGCAAACGAAATTTTTTATTCTGTGCGGACCACTTTTTCTATCGAGTGCAAAGAAAGTTTTCTGTCCGGAGTGGAGGAAATTGCCTATACGGGGCAAACAAAATTTTTAATTCTGTGCGGACCAATTTTTCTATCGAGTGCGAGGAAAGTTTTCTGTCCGGAATGGAGGAAATTGCTTGTATGGGGCAAAGGAATTTTTCTTTATGTGTGGACAAATTTTTCTGTTGCGGGCAAAGAAAATGGTCTGTTCGGAGTGAGAGAAATTTCTTGTTCGGGGCAAAGGAAATTGTCAGTTCGGAGTGAGAGAAATTTGTTGTTCGAGGCACAGAAAATTCTTTATTCTGTGCGGACCAATTTTTCTGTCCAGTGCAAAGAAAATTGTTTGTTCGGAGTGAAGAAAATTGCTTGTACAGGGCAAAGCAAATTCTTTATTCTGTGCGGACTAAGTTTTCTGTCCAGTGCGAAGAAAGTTTTCTGTTCGGAGTGAAGAAAAGTGCTTGTACGGGGCAAAGGAATTTTTTTTTCTGTTCGGACAAATTTTTCTGTCGAGGGCACAGAAAATTGCCAGTACGGAGTGAGAGAAATTTCTTGTTCGGGGCAAAGCTAATTTTTTATTCTGTGCGGACCAAGTTTTCTGTCCAGTGCTAAGAAAGTTTTCTGTTCGGAGTGAAGAATAGTGCTTGTATGGGGCAAAGGAATTTGTTTTTCTGTGCGGACAAATTTTTTTGTCGAGGGCAAAGAAAATTGTATGTTCAAAGTGAGAGAAATTTCTTGTTCGGGGCAAAGAAAATTCTTTATTCTTTGCGGACCAATTTTCGTGTCTGGTGCCGAGAAAGTTTTTTGTCCAGAGATTCCGGTTCAGGGATCTGCTCGAGGAGCATACTGTTCTGTAAAGAAGATTCCTTGTTCGGGGAAAATGTTCTGTTCACTACAAATTGAAAGTTTCTCATGGGTACAAAGATGCTCCTCGCTGCATTTTCTAACTGCTGTGCAGAAAACTTTTTATTCAGTGCTTTGGAGATTTTCTGATCCGTTCGAATAGCGATTCTCTTCCAAACGAATTTCTCGATTTACTATATCAAAGTACAGACAGCCAACTGTTTTTATACTTCTTTAATAATTTATCATACTTTATCAGGTTGTGGAACAACCAGCAACGAGTACGGATGCGAAAAAAGAGCATCATAAGAAACTCAAAACGTCCCACGTTATAATCCATGTCGACTGGACCAGGGATCATACGAAATCCCACGCTATTGCCAAAGCTGACAGATCAATCGGAAAAGATGTTGGGCACTGTCGGGGGAAGTCGTCGCCTGTCATAGGAAGCTATTTCGCGTCGGATACTGCATACCCCCCAGCGTTATTACATTTTTTCCTTCGTGTTTTTATTCGGCTATTAAGGCAGGATATACATTTAGGCCGGAAAAAATAAACCAATTTTAAGCGATTTTTTAAACTAAGGAATAATTATTTTACATCTATCAAACTGTAGGTATTCTTTAATAGTATATTTAAGTACACAAAAGAATTTTTTTTAATTCATTCATCATCGAAGGCCAGTTGCGAATCGGCGTGCAGTCTAGCTTTCGTAAACTTTGATTTGCAAAAATATTTTTAAAAAATGTCAGTTAGAACATGTATAGTTTCTTTTTGACAGTAATTCAAATAAAGAACAATCAAATTTAAGAGAATGGCACGCATTTACAAAAAAAAAACATTTCACGCAAAATGTCGGTAAAAATTACATCGAAAAAGTCGTTTTTCAAATAATGTTTCAAAAAAAAATTCTCGTCAAGTAGAAGGTAGCAATATTATCAATATTCCTACCAAGTTTCAACTCAATCGACTTTATAGTTTTTGAGTAATCCTGCATGCCAATTCCGAAAATGCAGTTATGGGAAAAAGGGGTTTGAAGTTTACGCCCGCTCGTAATCCGAGCCGTAAGGCACAATGATGACGGTCTATAACGTTTGAAGTTTATCGAATTTCACTTTGTTACTTCTGGAAATTATTCTACATAATAGACCTATCGTTTAAAGAAAAAAAAGAACTCGATTTTTGTATCGTTGTAAATGTATATCCCGCCTTAAGGGTGTTTTAGTTTTACATAATGGAACGTGAACAGTAGATTTGTACGTTGATATTGTAAAAGAAAAATAAATACTCTGATTCAAGAATTTGATTTTCGTATGTAGTCAATAATGCAGATGATACGCCGACTCAGCCACACACTTACACATGCGCGCACGTGCGTATATATTACACACACACACACACACACATGCGCGCGCGCGCACATATATATGTGGTGCATATATACACCTATGCAGGAGAGTAATAAAGACATTTCACATTTTATGTGTGTTTGGGTGTACAAACACACACACACACTTATATATATATATATATATATATATATATATATATATATATATATATATATATATATATATATATATATATATATATATATATATATATATATATATATATATATATATATATATATATATATATATATATATATATATATATATATAGACATAAAATGTGAAATGTCTTCATTGCTCTTCTCGTTCAATGTAGCCATGTATTCCGTTTCTTGATGAAAAACCGCAAGTATAGCCGATAGCATGATGGTTAGCGTACGTATATTAGGTATAGAAGTAACTAGGTTAGGTAGGTTCGAAACCTGGTATGGACAATAAAATTTATTCGCAGGAATTAATTTCAGGACGACTGGAAATCATCAAGTATGGTAGTAAACCATCGGAATAAACCACCAGTAACGGAGAAACACCTTTTTTATTTAGTTTTAAACGTATGCCTACACTGTAAAAAATTAGCGTGTTGTCGGTGTGTTGAAGCAACACACAACACGCCTACAGCGTGTGTAGGACCTGATTAACGTGTTGAAACAACGTGTTTTACTTATTTTACCGTGTTGAAACAATACGCTCTATACCATTCTTGGTAACAACACGTTTTAAATATGTTGCTGTAGAACACGCTTAATGTAACACACATGAAGCGTGTCGAATCAAGCCATTTTCTTTCAAACAACACACTTAGTGTAGGTACACGCGACTCGAACGACACAAAGCGTCGTGAAACAACTCACTTGCACGCGTGTACCACAAACAACACGCGTCCAGTGAGTTGATATGACAATATGGCGGCTTTATAACCTCGCTACGTTATGTACGAACTTGCGAAAGAATTTTTCTATTGCGAATTGTGTTATTTCAAAAGCGAAACACATAAGTTTTTGCTCGTCGTGCACACCTACATGAATGAAGAAAATGGTGTGCTCTGTGAAACCATGGTAATTGCAACACTCAGTTTATTGACGTATATATAAAATAATTTTTTGGTAAAGTGTCACTGCGAAGAATTTTTTTTATTTTGTGCAGATCAATATTTTGTTCGTTGTTAAGAAAAGTTTCTGTCCAGAGTGAAGAAAGATGCTTCTAGGGCGCAAATTTAATTCTATGCGTACCAAGTTTTCTGTTCAGTGGGAAGAAAATTTCTGTGCGGAGTGGAGGAAATTCGTTGATCCGGGCAAAGGAAATTTTGTATTCTGTGCGGACCAACTTTTCTGTCCGGAGTGAAGTAAATTTCTTGTTCGGGGCAAAGGAAATTCTTTATTTTGTGCAGAACAATTTTTCGGTCCAGGGCAAAGTAAATTCTCTGTCCGGAGTGAAAAAAATTCCTTGTTCGGGGCAAACGAAATTTTTTATTCTGTGCGGACCACTTTTTCTATCGAGTGCAAAGAAAGTTTTCTGTCCGGAGTGGAGGAAATTGCCTATACGGGGCAAACAAAATTTTTAATTCTGTGCGGACCAATTTTTCTATCGAGTGCGAGGAAAGTTTTCTGTCCGGAATGGAGGAAATTGCTTGTATGGGGCAAAGGAATTTTTCTTTATGTGTGGACAAATTTTTCTGTTGCGGGCAAAGAAAATGGTCTGTTCGGAGTGAGAGAAATTTCTTGTTCGGGGCAAAGGAAATTGTCAGTTCGGAGTGAGAGAAATTTGTTGTTCGAGGCACAGAAAATTCTTTATTCTGTGCGGACCAATTTTTCTGTCCAGTGCAAAGAAAATTGTTTGTTCGGAGTGAAGAAAATTGCTTGTACAGGGCAAAGCAAATTCTTTATTCTGTGCGGACTAAGTTTTCTGTCCAGTGCGAAGAAAGTTTTCTGTTCGGAGTGAAGAAAAGTGCTTGTACGGGGCAAAGGAATTTTTTTTTCTGTTCGGACAAATTTTTCTGTCGAGGGCACAGAAAATTGCCAGTACGGAGTGAGAGAAATTTCTTGTTCGGGGCAAAGCTAATTTTTTATTCTGTGCGGACCAAGTTTTCTGTCCAGTGCTAAGAAAGTTTTCTGTTCGGAGTGAAGAATAGTGCTTGTATGGGGCAAAGGAATTTGTTTTTCTGTGCGGACAAATTTTTTTGTCGAGGGCAAAGAAAATTGTATGTTCAAAGTGAGAGAAATTTCTTGTTCGGGGCAAAGAAAATTCTTTATTCTTTGCGGACAAATTTTTCTGTCCAGTGCAAAGAAAATTGCCTGTTCAGAGTGATGGAAATTTCTGTTCACATTTCACATTTTATGTGTGTTGGGTGTAGACACATACACATAAAATGTGAAATGTCTTCATTACTCTTCTCGTTCAATGTAACCATGTATTCCGGTTCTTGATGAAAAACCGCAAGTATAGCCGATAGCACAATGGTTAGCGTACGTATTAGGTATAGAAGTAACTAGGTTAGGTAGGTTCGAAACCGGCTATGGACAATAAAATTTATTCGCAGGAATTGATTTCAGGACGACTGGAACTCATCAAGTATGGTAGTAAACCATTGGAATAAACCACCAGTAACGGAGAAACCTTTTTTATTTATTTTTAAACGTATGCCTACGTGACGTCTTGTACGTTATGCCCAAGCGTCCACAAGTACACATCAAAAAGTGTGTTGATTTAGCCATCAACACATTTTAAACATGTTGAAATTGGCGACAAGCGTTTACACGCCTAAAGTGTATCGAAACAACACGCTTTGAACTTGCTAAAACACGCTTGAAGCGTATTGACAGAACACGCGTAAAATGTGTCGTTCGACATCAACACATGAGTTGCCGTGTCGAAAACGGCGACACGATTACACACGTGAAACGTCTTGGAACAACGCATTTGTTTTTACAGTGTACGTGACGTCTTGTACGTTATTCCCAAGCGTTCACAAGTACACATAAAAAGTGTGTCGATTTAGCCATCAACACATTTTAAACATGTTGAAATTGGCAACAAGCGTTTACACGCCTAAAGTGTATCGAAAAAACACGCTTTGAACTTGCTAAAACATGCTTGAAGCGTATTGAAACAACACGCGTAAAATGTGTCGTTACGACATCAACACATGAGTTGCCGTGTTGAAAACGGCGACACGATTACACACGTGAAACGTCTTGAATCAACGCGTTTGTTTTTACAGTATAGAAGTTACTAGGTTAGGTAGGTTCGAAACCAGGTATGGGCAATAAAATTTATTCGCAGGAATTGATTTCAAGACGACTGGAAATCATCAAGTACGGTAGTAAACTATCGGAATAAACCACCACTAACGGAGAAACCTTTTTTTATTTATTTTTAAACATATGCCTACGTGACGTCTTGCACGTTATTCCCAAGCGTCCACAAGTAGACATAAAAAAGTGTGTTGATTTAACTATCAACCCATTTTAAACACGTTAAAAATTGGCGACAAGCGTTTACACGCCTAAATTGTATCGAAAAAACACGCTTTGAACTTGCTAACACACGCTTGAAGCGTATTGAAAGAACACGCGTACAGCGGAGTAACGAAATTTTATGAGGCCCGGGGCGGACGGAGACTCGGGGCCGCACAACAAAATGGCGCCCAAAGATGGCGTCTTCCATAGTTATCAAAGATGGAGATATCTGAAAGTATAATACAAACAGATTGTCTACAAGTTTCAGAAAAAGAACGTTGGTTGTGTTGGTAATCACCTTTATTACAAGTTATGAAGTGTATGTACATCGCTTTACGGTTCTACAGTTACAAGCTTACATCTACTTTACGGGATTTTTTTCTGCGAAGTAGGTTATAACAGAATCGAAATCGATTCTATCAGCGACCTCTTGTTCAATCTATAAAATTGCCAGGTCGGTCAGCCTGTCGTGCATCATCGTGGACCTTGAGTAGTTTTTTAAGAGCTTCAATTTATCACACATTGTTAGGTAAATTCGCAACATAATAACAATATTTGGAACCGACTAAGACAGTCTCTGGCGGTGAAGTTAGTTTAATAGCTGCAGCGGTCCTTGTTGCTTCAGCGAGTCACAATCAGGCGAAACTGACACAAATCTTTGGAGCCCGTCCCGTTCCGTGTAGTATTCTTCTTTGTCGATATCATCGGGTGCATGATCAAGATTCTCTTGAGTAAGCGGGTCCAGTAGCGTGGCTGGTGCGAGGAACGAAAAGCTATCCGCTATACTTCGTAATTGTTCAAAACGCGTTTTGATCTCCACAATCAACTTATCTAAGCAAGCTAACATCTGTCGGCGAATTTCCTGCTTGTACGTCAAACCCGCATCTTTAGCAGTTTCTCCATCGCCTAACACTTTTTTCTCGCGTCGAACCCGTCTTGGTGGTTCTGGTGTGATTCCCATCTCAGTGCATGTGGATTCGGCGAAACCGATGGCGGTATTTACAATTTCATCTCTTTTTGTTTCCAAGAACAGCTTGAGTGCATCTAGTTTTTGAGCACAGTGACCGATAGAGAGTCCTTTTATCTGAAGATAGTTTTGAGTATCATTGAGCTCAGTTGAAACGGAAGACCAAAGCTCCAGAAAACTTAGAAAACTGAACGTCTGCAATGGCGGCAACAGCAGGGTTGCATCGGATGTGGTGTTGTCATTTTCTTTAGGACCTGGCAATCGCTCCAGGTCATCAACAATTTCGGAGAAATGAATTTTTACGACTTTAACCGCATTGCCCCTGGCGCTTCATCTCGTTTCCGATATACGTTTGAGAACTACTTCAATTGTGCAATGTAGTAGATCCCAGCGATGACTAGACGCTGAAAAGAACGCGTACAATCGCTCCAAAATACCAAAGAAGGTTATAGAGTGTACCTCAGTCTTAGCAGCGTGAACTCCTGCGAGATTCAAACTGTGGTTCGAGCAAGCTATGAACTTTGCTTTCGAATTGATATCAGATATTTGTTTCTGTACTCCGGTATGCTTTCCCTTCTTAACTGTCGCATTATCATAACCTTGACCGCAACAGTTCATTATATCCAACTCGTCCGCTTTCAGGTTCTCCAATATCATCTCAGTGATTTCATTCGCATGTTTTTCTTTTGTTTCTACGAAATCGATGAACGATTCACGAAGCACCACAGAATATTCTTCAAACTCTACGTACCGGAGTACTTGCGAAGTTTGGTCGATGTGGGCTGAATCCGACGTGCTATCGAAATAAATGGCAAAGTACTTCGCTTCTTTCACCCGATCAAGTATGTTCTTCCTCACTCGATTGCCCATAAGGTGTACGAACTCATTTTGTATAGCCGGGGATAAGTAAGTTGTCTGATTTATTTCTTGCTTTCGTTTTGCCATGAGCTTTGCCAATTTTTTGTCATTCTTTGCCATCAAATCCACAAGTTCAAGAAAGTTTCCTTGGTTTTCACTTGAGTTGTCTTCGCGATGACCACGTAAAGACATGTTTTGCTTCGCCAAGAAACGAATTATATCCAGAATTCGTTTCAGTACATCTCTCCACTTGGTCTTTTCTTTTTCGACAGCGGCTTCTGCCTAGTTGTCTATCGTTTTCTCGTATCGGAGTCGGAAGGACAACTCTTGCAACTTACTGAAGCATTTCACATGAGCCTTCCTGATTTCATGGAATCTAACTTGTTCTGGTTTCCACCATTTGCTAAAACCAGTCTTCGAACTAAATCCACCACTGTCTTATTCTCTTGAAGCTCGAAACAGCTTGCAGCAGAAGCAAGCAATGGATCCTTCAGTAGGAGAGTAACACATTCAGGATCGACGAACCTTTTCGCCATTCGGCATCGCCTTGTAGAAAAAATCTTTTGTTAATCGTCGTTCAGATCCTTTTATTTTCTCCCCTTTGCGAAAGCCCATTGAACTTATAAAGGAGTCATTTGAGTGCTGAACGATCTCAACCCCTTTCTGTACTATGTAAACTAGGAGTTCGTCGGGAATCACGGATGGTCAAAGGCTAATGTCCGTGAAAGTGAGATCGCTGCGCAAGTGGCACTCTTTCATTTCCGAGGGACCCACAGCTCGTTCCTCAGCAACATCTTCAGAATGATTAATGGCAGTATTAGATTGGCCTTCAACTTTAACTGCAGTTGTTGCTGCTGGATCAAATGAAACCGGTACTAATTCTTGATTCGGAGTTTCTAGCTGAGCATTGGTTACGTTTTCAGAACTGACCATGGTAGGATTTGAACTTGGGCAAGATTCTGTCTCCATTCCAGTTACTCCAGCTCCTGCTCCTAACTCAGTGATCAGTTCACCAGACGTGTGACCAGCTTCTAGATGACTAGATTCCGTAAATGCAGTGGCTCTGTTGGGAATTAAGCAATTTCAATAAAGCCCCTGAGTTTCGTTTAGCATTTTCTTCCCTCTCTTTCTGTTTCTTCTGCTTCGTGGCTCCGCTTGGGTAATTTCTTGATGACATGACTTCCTTTCGTGTTGCTGACTCGAAATACTAAGACGATCTAAAGCCGTGGTAAAAATTCTTCAAGTCTAAAAAGGCACGTGACGTCCGAAGCCAACTGCCACAAACCTGGCTGCAAAACTAATAAATAAGGCTGTCGATAGTCGAAATCGAAGCTCGTTTCAAACCTGAATCTCCTATTTAAAGTATTTATACCCTATTAAGAAGTAAACTTACATTTCGGGTCTTGAAGTCGCTGCTGCAACGCAAGAATTCTTACGGTCCGAAAGGGCCGTGGCGTCCGAAGCTAACTGCTACAAACCTGGCTGCAAAACCAACGATCAACGATTTATCAGTTTTTCAAAGTTCATTTGAGCCGAAAGGCATAAGACATACGGCAAACCAAGTTCACAAAATATAAACATTTTAACGCTGAACTTACCTTTTGTGTGCGAACGTAAGCAAGGAAGCCTGCTTTTCAACGGTAGCAACTTTGTTTTAAATTGAATAAAAATTAACAAAAAACGGCAGAGGTTTTACGTTTAGAATCCTAAGTCTGTCACTAAGAGCGCGAGAGTCTACGAGACGAGGTAAACGTACCCAACAAAATATTCACATCTCTACGCACGCATACTCAGTGTAATTTAATCAGTGTATATTGATGCAATTTTGCAGACACACCTCATGAACACTTTGTCGATACACTGTAAACTAACTTCATTGCATTAACAATTTAGCGATGGGTCTTGTCGAAATAAAGTATCGATAGATTATTTCTTATCCTTACAATGTTATAACAGGGAATATTGGGATAGATGGATGTTTATCATTTACAAACCCCATAACGTGCGGAGATACCTGTTTATATAAAGAACCGACATAATAAAACAAGGATTTGGATCAAATCTACTAAAGAACGTAGGATTATTTGCGTAAAACAATTATGAGTAATAATTATTGGTACTCTTCCGCTAATATTATATTCTTTATATAAAAGATAAAAAATCAGGCACGTCGCCATGAAAACACTGGTTCAACATGGATTTACTTACCTTTTTTAATTGATGCGCGCAAGATACACGTTGTGGTGCCATATTCCGGCCGGTTTTGAGACAAGCGATAGCTTGTCTCAGTTATGTTTACGTGGAAAAAATGCATTAATTTTTTTATTTTGTTTTTTTTTCTACATTGAGGACCTCAATATTTAGGTCTTTTAAAGGGCAATAATGAGTTAACATCGATATCGATATGTGGAAATAAGTAAAATCTTACCGCATCTTTATCCAAAATAGCGGAATTATCTCCCTATTTTCAATATTTTAATTTACAGTTACAATTAGGTTATATTTCACGCACTATCAAGTCTAAAATTGCAAAATCATAAAAATGCTGTTTCAAGTCGTCTCGCAAGGGTATCTTGATTGGAAATCTAAGGAACTGACAATAAAGTTCAAATTTTTTTTATTCAAATCACTAGTCTCGCTAAGAATGTTTTTGATGACGTAAAACTTGCTGTCATTTTTTTATTTGGTTCTGTCTTATACAATTATGGACTATTCTATTCGATAACAAAAAAAAATCGGTTTTTTTTGTCATTGGATCGGTAAACGATCCGCCCGAACCCGTCGCGCCAAATACAAACGACTAAACTGTCATCAAGCTTGGTCAAAACCATAGAGTTGAAGTTGATGGCGATGTGGTTCACATTTTTTAAGGCGGGAGGACCCCAACGAAATGATGAGGGAAAACTGAGTTTTTTTTCTTTTTTTTGTGGATTTTTGCCAGTTTTTGGGGGCCCCTGTTTCGCCGAATTTTTTGGGGGCCCGGGGCGGAGAGCCCCCACCGCCCCCACGTAGTTACGCCACTGCACGCGTAAAATGTGTCATTTAAACCCCAACACATGAGTTGCTGTGTTGAAAACGGCGACACGATTACAACATGAAACGTCTTGAATCAACGCGTTTGGTTTTACAGTGTGCATCTTGGGACTCCCCGACAAATTTGTGCACAAGATCACGAATGAATACTTTTTTTTGGAAGATCCACACTGCAAAAACTGGGCGTGTTTGACGTCTGTCCAAAGTATGTAGAAGTAACACAACATAAAGTCTAGACCCGCGCTGCCATGTTGATTGTACACACTTATGCATTTAGTAACACGTAATGCGTTACAATGACACACGTAATGCGTTGAAATTACACACGTGAGTGTGCAATCTTTACGCATGAAATGCGTACACACCTTCGTAGCTGTCCCCATCAATAGCACGCTTATTCGAACACACATAGAGCGTGTAGAATCAATATACAAGACGAATATTTACACACATTGGACTAAATGTGTGTTACTATCAACACACGTTGATAGTAACACACGAGCAAAAATAACACGGCAAAAAGCAACACGGTTTAAGTGTGTTAATTGCGAGTTATTGGTCATATGTTTTAAAAATCACCTAAGTTACGGGATCACGTAAAACTCATTAGTTGATTTGACATCGATTGATTAACCGTTTAATTAAAGAACACATTTGGTCTTAACTTTTTGTTTCGTTCATAGATCATCTTTGAGTTTGTCACGTGGAAGAACCTGAAATTAGAATCAATATTTTGAATTCTCGATAGCTGCATTGAATCTTTAGTGACGTATTTTTGTTTCGAGGCCAACACCGACAAGCAAAAAGCGGCCGTCATCGTGAAGTTGTATGAGAACCAAGCCTGTGCGAAGACAAGAAAAACAGTAACACCTTTCATACATATTACAGAGTAATACATAAGTACTGTTGAGTTCAGATCAATAAATGCATATATTTTCACGATAAAAAGCTTTTGTTATTCAATTCGTTATTCCGACGCCTCCCATGTAAATACAGTGCTGCAAAAATAAATGTGTTCTTTGTACACACTTTGAGTGTGTACATGGCTGTAGACACTCTTTACACGTTTTAATGTGCGGAAGAAAATAACACACACAAGTGTGTTGTTTGAACGCATCAATCCGTGTTATTTTTACACCGTTATTTTTCGCACACGTTAAAACATTTAAAAAGTATCTACAGCTATTTATACACCTAAAGTGTATAAGAGCAGCACATTTGTTTTCGCAGTGCAACAAATTCCATTCGAGAATTTTAAAGAAAAATTCTTTAACGACGTTAATCGAGAAATAGCGCGAAATGCACTTGGATTCCAATATGGACTCCCTATGTGCGGAGTTTCTATCGAATCCCTATAGGGATGTTTATGGTAGGATCTTAGGGCTACCTAACAAATTTTTGCACGCGTTTCGTTGCGTATCAACAATATGAACTTCGATAACGTCGCGAGCGGCGGCTTCGATCCGGCGCGAATTCTTCTTCGCTTGCGCGTGACAGCGAGCAACGGAGTAAATGTGACGGAAAAAAAGATCTAACAAAAAAGAGTGGTATAGGGCGGAGATTCTGTTTCTCGTGAATCGTGCGCCCTCGTGTTTTACTGATAAAACGTCGAGGCCGGAATTTAAATTTCACGAATTAGTCCGTCCATTACACCCCCGGTGCAATCGTGGTGTCTGATCTGTGCCCGTGCAAAACTATGTCCTACCAGCATATCGCCATACGTGCACTTTGATATGAGGACGATATGCGGTACTATATACATAAATGTACAAACTGCAATGCTCTATATGTATACGCGCGCGCGCACGCACACACACACACACACACACACACACACACACACACACAAACAGAATGTGTATGTGTGCGGTTGTCTATACGGAGAAAAAGTGAACAGAGAAACGAGAGACAAAAACGTGAAACATCCAAGACACGCGGCGAAGGTTCCTAGAAAGCGTGGGTGATGCTCTCCTCTTCCAGGCAAACAGGATTTGCACCTCCACAAATCATAACGCGCCTGGCGCGGCCAACCCGCGGGCCAAAAGATGGGCGAGAGAGATCACCGAGTGGCGCGAGCCGATTTTTTTCTTCATCGGCCTCGTATCACATGTACCACTCCGTTTCATACATATATATATATATATATGTTTATGCGAACACATATATATATATATATACGTTTATACACACACAGATATATATATATGTTTAGTACACATGTCCATGTCAATGTACCTACGAATTCACGTTTTATAATCAAGTGCACAATGTCGTTCAATCCTTATTTGAAACATTTCCCATGACGACGAAATACATTGTAATGGTGTTGAAGTTTGGATCGTTGGAATGCAATGGACATTTTTTTCCGATTGCTCAATTTTTTTTCGTTAATTTCGACTATGCAAATCACTCGCAGGTTTCTACGTATTCGTATTGCAGATTTATGACTTTAATTTGTAAAAAAGAATTCGGGTGGTAATCGAAACCAAGAAAAAAATGGTTGCTTTCTAACGATGCAAAGTTCAACGTCATATTGTAAAGGTGACGTTTTGCAAAACCATCTTCTTATTGAAAAACGGTTTGCAAAACCATCAAAATCATATTGTAAAAGTGACGTGTTTGCAAAACCATCAAACAAAAAATGATGGACATGCTGAAAGATGCGCAAAGTCGTGAATCCATTGTTTGGGTTCGTCTGATGCAACTTAAGAGATCCTCACAGTGTGAAGTTTGAAAAAAATCGATCTTTTTGCTTATCCGATAGTATAGAAGGTTATAAACATGCTGTTCAATTTTTGCTGCGAAATTCGAATTATTCCAGTTCCTACAGCCTTTCTCAGGAAAAGGGATTCGACCAGCTGCGTAAGATCTGGCGCGGACGGACCGGTTTTTCTCAAGATGTCGTTTTGCAAAACGGTGTACACTCCCAAAGGAAGAGTTTTCAAGCTATCCGTCTCAAATTTTGATACAACATTCCTCACGCCATTATTTATGTTGTTATGGAAGCTTTTTTAAAATCTTTATATTTTTTTCAACGAAAAACTGTTGAAAAAGTAGGCTAAATTCGATACTTTGTTTCAAAACGCCGCCATTTTGTCAATTTTGATTTAATAAAAAAACCTCCATAGCAAGGTTGCGGCTTTCATACTGACTAATAATTTTTTTACAAATTTTGTTTCAGATAATATTTACGGCCACAACCGTATGAATCCTTTTTTCGAAGACATTTTCAACCGTTAAAGAAATGTAAAAAAATAAAATAAACGTTTAAAAATGTATTTTTTGTTATTCAAGAGTGCTTTGATTTGACAAAGATTAGATTAAAACATTTTAATTGACAAGATTAGCGTATTTTAACCATCGAAAAAAAATCACGTGATGATAACGCGTGCAAACATTTGTTGAGGAGTTTCCAGATCCTACCACATCCCTATAGGGATTCGATAGAAACGCCGCACGTAGGGAGTCCACATTGGAATTCAAGTGGAATCCGCGCTATTTCCCGATTGACGTCGTTTGAGGATTTTTCATTTGCAATGCTCAACCGGAAGTTGTTGAATCTCCCAAAAAATCCCTCTCGTGATCCCGTGCACAAATTTGTTGGGGAGTCCAGAATGCACCCACATCTCTATAGGAATATGTTAGGGACGCATAGGGAGTCTTCATTGGTATCTAATTGGATTCTGCACTATTCCCCGATGAACGCCGTTCGAGAATTCTTACCACGTTTGAATCGAAAATATGTAAAAAGTTACGAGAAAAACCTCGGCGTGTTGAAACATAACCTGCACGCTTTGTGAGCGTACAGGCGTGTGGCGATATAATGTCAAAGTGCAGTAAAATAAATAACTAACGATAATTACAGTGGATTTTCAGTAATGTGATTCGAATCGACGGTTAAGGTAGTTCTGTAGGTACGCGTATGAGCCAAAAGTTTCGGTCGCAGGTATAGTAACATCCAATGCCTTTACAATGCAGTTGGTTGTAAATTTTTGACACGAGCTTGTACCCTCTATATATCCCAAATAGTCGCGCCGCATGCATAGATAGGTCTCATACTCGGGCAGCGCTGTAATTGTGGCAACAGCGCGATTTTCCTGCAGCCATAGCGTTGAGTTTCCTACGATCCGTCTTTCGCGAAATATTTTATATAAATTTAGAAAACGTGAAAATGTCAACCCAAATGCAATACAAAAGAAAATTTACAAGAAAAGACGGCGCTTGCTAAAAGAATGAAAGCTGTGGCAGCCATGTGGCAAGCAAATGCGGCTAAACGCGATGAGAATAACTAACCTCAACGATCAGCAATAAAAATTCGCTGTCGAAGGACGTCGTATCGTGGATTTACAACATCTTGCCGACAGTTTAAATTGTATTCGCTGTAACAAAGACAAATACATGCATAAATACATGCATAAATTGAACAAATTAAATTTGTTCGCAGAATAAATTTTTTCACATCCGTCTCAGAATTATCAGAACTCGGGAAAAAACGCGCTTCGAGTTCCCAGACCACGCGCCGATCAGCTGGCTACAGCGTACACTGTTGCCATTCCGTTACAAATGGTCGGGCCCGAGTTCGGTGTGGAATAAAATTACCACTTTTCATAAGTCGATATCTCCGAAACTAAACGGTCAAAGTTTGTCATTTTTTTAAATCAATCCCACAATAGTACTGCGTACATGTGTTTTTATTTTCAAATCCTCAGATCCGTTTAGAACCTATATCGAGAAATGCGAGCAAACTTCTATCCGTTTACGGGTTAGGTATAGGGATCGCGTATAAAAATACCCATATTCAATTGCAATTATCTCATGAACTAAACGGTGAATCGAATTGAATTTTTGGGCATCAGTCCATGGAGGTCATATCTACACGATAGTTAGATTTCAGCCAATTCCTAAGATTTGACCAAAACTACAGAACTACCTTAATATATACTTTTTAGGCGATTTAGACCTTTTCAAATATCCACTCATTTTGTATATCTATATATATTTTATTTAGAACATTCAACGTACAGAATACGATCCATCAAGAATAGTAACGGATTCTGTTTTATAATGTGTAGGGTTCAGATTGGATTCGTCAATTGAATTTTAACGGAGAATCCTGATTAGAATCCAATGTACGAAGGTGATGTTTCAGTATAGGAATTAAATGCGATTTCATCCAAAATGGAAATCCAATTGGATACCAACGACAATTTCTGCACGTGAAGTTCTAATCAAATGTTAGTACCCATCATACGTTCTGATTTCTCAAATCCAGGCTTGAAAAATTGCAGATGGACACATTGCATGACCTTGAAGCTGTCATAAATGAGGCTTACAAATGAAGAATGATGAATGGAACCCCAATTATATCTCCAAAGCTCTATCCAACAAACCCCACTCGAAGGAGTGTGCGAAAAAAAATGTACCACCCATTTTTCTTGTAAGGAAACGCTCTGGAAAATCACTTTCAAGATGTTGCTACATTTTAATTCGGATCATGGTGTTGAAGTTTGCATCGTTGCAATACAGCGAAAATTCTTCTTTATACTTTTATCCCTACATTTTCATCATTCTACATAATCTGTTTTGCAGATTTAGATAATCCATTTTTAAAAAAGCAATAAACAAAATCTGTTGCACAATTTTCATTCCTAAGATATCCCGAAAGAAATTTAAGCAATTGAAGAAGAATTGTTTTTGTTGTATTCCAACTATGCAAACTTCAATTGCATTGTGGATCCCCTTCGCAAGCATCTACTCGCACATTTTCATACCTATAAGTTTGAAACTAGAAACTATAAGGCTTTGACAGATGGACGGGTACGACGAAGTTATAAGGGTTCCTTGTTACTGAACCCTAAAAACGGTTTTCAGGCTAGAAAATAGGTTATCCTCAACGTTTCGATAATTTCCACAGATCTACGATATACATATTTTGTTGAATGACTCAATAATTCCCATGACAATTTGGTACATCAACCAACCGGCGATTCATTAATTAGAAAACAAATTACCATCAATTGCATGGTGATTTAGTATTTACACTGGAACGCCCAAATTTCGGGAAAGAGATAAGCAGTTGCTTTCTGCGTTACCCTGAAGAAGGATAACGTACCGAAGTACCTTGAAACAGCATAAGGTAGTGAAGTACCTTAAAGTAGCATTACGTACTGAAGTACCTTGATGAAGGATTGAGCACTGGAATACCTTAAATACGACAGTGCGATCCAGTTACATAGTAGTACGAAAATACAGATATATCCGCGACTCGGTGGATATCCCTAGGAAGTCTTGATTTCTAAGAACACTTTCTACAATCGCAGATGTTCGAAAGTCCTGAGTTTTTGTCTTTTATTTTATTTATACCGCAGGGTTGTGAAGAGTGACTGATATCGCGGGGGTACAACGAATAAATAACGCTGACAGCTAGTGTGGCTATATAAATGAATTTCACTCGGCCGGGTCATAAATATATTCAACTCGAAATCACTCGGGGGGCCCAGCCGTTAGGCACCGACCACGGCCAGTCATATCTATATAGAATGTGACCGTGCACGCGTGGGAGAGTGCAGTCTGTATCATCGTGGTATAACGAACGTAAACTATATCGATTTCACATCACGTGCCACCTTGCATCCGTCAAGGGTTGACGTGCAGCAGGTACAATCGACTCTCTCGTAATATGACGATATAGCATACAGGGTGCGCCCTGCGTCTGCTGAAATCAGAATGCAAAGAAGTCGCTACGAGAAAATTGTTTAATAGAGCCAATATTAAATATACTAGCAAAATGCCTTTGTATGCATAGCAAAGGTCCTTAGTGAGGCTTTCTACTTGATGCAATCGCGTTGCGCCTCCGTTACCCCCTTGGTTGGGGTCCTCAAGCGCGAGCAGGTACTTTGGCCCCCCACAGATCAAGGGGTAGAAGTCGGAGCTATTGTTAGAAGGCCAGAGATTCTCTCCCGGAAGAACAAGAGGAAGCGGACTAAACTCTAGACGCGACTTCCGAGAGAACCTGATGGACTTTGGGGGTGGCCTTTAGGAGGGTCTTCGTGGGGCAGGCGGCAAAAAGGGAACGCATATGCTAAAACATGGGCGCCTGTAACGACTACCAACTGCGAACAATTAAATGTTTGGTTACGTGAAATAAATGAATTTTAGCTAATAAATATGTGGAATGCATATAATTGACTGTTTAGAAATGTTATTAATCTTTTTTGTTTGTTTACATCGCGAATGAGTTATTAACCAGGTTGAAATGTTGCAAACCAACCGGTGCGATGGTCTAGTGGTTAGCGTGCTCGCCACTAAACTAGCGGACCGGGAAATCCCGGGTTCGAATCCGAGTCGCGTACATTTCGTCGTGAAATGTTTTTCTTCGGAATTTCGCGGCAAAAGAAGACTAGTTCCACGACTGGGGAGCGAACTCGATGACCGGCTGTATTGGTGTAGGTTTTCCGCAGTTGCCCTATACCCATGACAGAAATGTCATGATGAATATAATGCAGAGGAGGAAGTCGGCTGCGGCCGCAAGAGGGGGAACAGGGAGAAAGATGGAGAAAAAAGGAGTAAAGAGTAGAGGAAAGAAACGGGCACAATGAGGGGAAAGAATAGGTAACAAACGCCAAAAGCGTGTACCTAAGGACAATACCAATAAAAAAAAAAGAAAATATGTTGCAAACGCGCAATTTAATTCTCAGTAACTGGTGTCACTGAGCTCTGATACGAACGCCACATCTCTAGCGCGTAGCTGTCAAATATCCTTCGCGAATTCCGTTTTTTTTTGGTCGCCAAAAATGAAAGATGCAAACCGAAAAACTGTACAACCGACGTTCGGAGCAAATACAACCTGGAAAGCGGCGAAAAAAAGTAGTTGAGCCGGCAAAAGAATGCGCAGTCGAGGGACGACGTGCAATTTATTTGAAGGTTATGTTGAAACACATGCACTGCAGCTTCTGTGAAGAATGATTAAAAATATTGAAATACTCTTTACGAAACCGCAGTACGAAATTTATAGCAAGGAAGCAATCGTTGGTGCGTTTCAACTTGTGGCGCCTATTCAAAATAGCCGACTTGACAGCAGCGTTGCCATGTGCCGTAGGGCGCTTCATCGTTTTACGCGAATCAGCTGAATTTTCCGGTTTTATTTCACAAATTTCTCGATAACGACACAGACAAAACGCTGTACTCTTCGTTGATATTATTCATAAAAATCTCAAACATTTTTTCCGCCTATTTCCATCCAATTCTTACTATTTTATCATGTTGCGACAGATCCATTAGAGCTCTTATGATGCTTTTGCTATGTCGCCCGTGTATAAGAGCCTAACGTCAATAATTAATTGCTCAACAATGACACAGACGAAGTCCTTGAAATTTTACACGAAGAAAATGTTACACCTGTGCGCAATTATCCTCAGTAAATTTCAGCAAATTCTTACTATTTCGCGGTAGCCGAGTTATCTCGTTAACGGGTCTGCTTGGGGCACAAAAAACGAGTCGACTGTAAATATTTTTTCCGATTAGTGTATTGAGATGACCAAGTCGGGATTTTACACACACTTAAGTCTTCCCAAGCTTGAGTTTTTTCATTTAAAAGTATCGACAAACATAAAGTCAGTATTATTTAAACAATGTGCTGTTGTTGTTGCATGGCCAATTGGTGTGGGTGGTTCTGGCAACTAGGGTCTCGGGAAATAAAAAATGAAAAACGTGCTTTCGGTTTCAATAATAACATTTTCGTATGACCGTACACTTTTCAAATTGTTTGGAAACTACGAGAATGGAAAGCTGTGGAAAAAAGTTCGCCTTTCGACCAAAAAAGGAACTTCAATCATTAGTTGTTGACAAACAGATAAACATTTCGGAAGATCGTTTAGCCATATGATAGAAAATGCTATAATCTATGCTCTGTCCAAATTTGACGTGCATCTAACGAATAGATTTTCGGATACGTCTCATCATTCCATAAAACACAGTTTAACAAAAATGCAAGAGGAAAAAATTGCACGTATTAGATAAATATCGGGCGATAAGAACGTTTACAAAAATCGTCATAACTCGGTCAATTTTATGTTGAAGTTGGCTCCGTTGGAATGCAACAAGAATTCATTTTTTTTCTTCAACTGTGCCAATTTTGTTTAGTCGATTTAGGCTGTAAAAATTACTCAAACGTCGTTACGTATTTTTATCAGAGATTTACAACCTCAATATGCAAGAAAAACCTTTGGATAACAATACTAACAGACAAATTAAAAATGCAGAAAAACATCGCTGCATTCCAACGATTTAAACTTTTACTTCATTCAATTTTTAGAATTATTACAAAATCTTCATTGCAAATTAAAATTAAGGCCCTAGGCTACAGAACTACGCAATAAAAAATCGTATATTTTTTCAAGCTTATGCAAGACCCCTTAAAAAACCCTTAGGCGCATGTTCAGCGATGATCCTATTGACATCGGGCAACACTTGGGCCCACATTATCGAGTAATTCTCGAAAAAACGACTGTAAAATTGTCAGCGGAACAGACGATCTCGAATTCTACTCAAAACTTACTTTACCGAACACGATAGTACGCGGCATGGTTTTCAACGCTTACAAATGTCTTTTCAATTACTTAGCATCCCCGCGCTGCTGTGCCTCTTGATATGGACAGCGGCGGGATCAGTTCCACATCACACTTGCAAAAATGGACATTGCGCACCATCCACTAAAGCCGACTTTGCGCAGCCGGGTTAGCTCATTGCAGTATCCCTCACAGCCCGCTTATTGTCTAGCATGCTTCGAGCCTCACGATAAGGCCTGGCGCTTCTCCCACCATGCGCTACACCTATCGATATTCGGCACATGGTGGGGGGCTGTTGCATCTGCGGAGGTTCCGATAATAGAGGCCGCAGTGTACAAGGAACATCACTTAAGTGTCCGCCTTCGATTTTGTTGAAACTCATATGTTTGATGAAGCATTGAAAACTACGAGACACGTATTTTTCTTATCGAACGAAACACGATTTTAAGGGGGTCCCTCAAAGAAAGGGATGCCAAGGGGTGATTTTGCAATTTTACCCACAAGCAGTCCACCGATTCGAATGAAACAAAAACCAAAATTCTTCTAATGTAAAGCGATGAAAAATCCACTTTGGAAGTATTGAAAAAATTTTAAAAGGGGTGACAAGCCTTTATTTGGGGGGTGGTTTCCGTGCTTGAAACTGTTTTCCGCCGAGAAAATAAATACGTGTCTAATCGTTTTCAATGCTCTATCACGTACATGAGTTTCAACGAAATCGAAGGCGGACACCCAAGTGATGTTCCTTGTTAGTTCCTGAGCCTAGTGCAAAATTAGTGTGTGAATGGCACATACGCACAGACAGCAGATGCTCGACGCTCTGTGTAGGTCAATTACATCAGGCTTGTTTCAAACCCGGAACGGCTAAGTTTATCATGAGTTGGCACCGGTTTTGCCTCCTATGCGTGTATCGCGCACTAAAGAGGCTCCCACGACCGAGCGCACCCTACATATTGCTTCTGTACATACCCTGCTATCCCCGATTAATCGTGACATTATAACTGCGCAATCGAGAAAATTATTATCCGGTGTCCGTGCAGACATTGGACAGGCGTTTTCGATGCTTTCTCATCGTGGGGGCCGCTGTAGTCAATTTTGCGTGGTACCACGTGGCATTTTTAAATAACCTCCGATCACCCTTCTATTTACGGTCCAATAATACGACCCCAAAACGAGCATTCACGAATAACCTTTTTTTAATGCGATGAACTATCTCCCTATCTCTCTCTTACTCACATATTCGTTCGGTTGCGACCACGGTCTTACATACAGGTCTTGAAACGACGTCCGTATTTGGTAGGTGGCGAGTGGGCCGTCTAGTGTCCAAACTTTTTTTCTTATCGCAGCCACCATGTGTCGCTGGGATTGGGGGGTGTCATGAGACTAACCTGAACCGATCATAAAATGTTTCGTCGTATAGGCGCATGTGCGTATAACAGTTGCAAATCGTTACGCGTATAGAAAAAAAGTTGGATATGCCTAAATAACTGTTATTGACAAGTTAATGCAGTCACAATCCAGAACTTTCGGGTTTTAGTGCGCAGCGCAACCATTCAGCTCAATGACCATCGTAATATTGGGAGTACAAATAAGTCTCCGCCGTTTGACAAGAGATGACCCCACCAGGAGGTTATGGTTGAAATTGTCAGATGTAAAACGTCATATCGTAAGGTGGAACATCTGGCAAGTCATTTTCAAATAGCTGCAACTCCTCGAAAAATCGTCGTACAGCAAAATAAAAAAAGCAAATTGAAAGTGTGAATCTCTAGTTTTGAGATCTTAAGCTCAAACATTTTTCGCATCAGCCAATTTTTAGTAACCATCAAAAAACCAAAGTAAAAAAAAATTCAAAATGTTTGCTCATCTTTCACAGTCTGTACGGACTTTACTAAATTTTTTCGAATGATCGGATTAAAGGATCGTTTAGCTGGATTCTTCCCCTTTAATTTGAGCGGTGGGAGAACTCTGCACAATTTTTTCTCGCTGAGTTATCGATGTTCAAAGCAAAAATGAGACTTTTGACTTTGATGACTGATTGCTCGGAGACTAATGATCGCACAGAAAAAAACCAGAGGGTTTTGGAAACTTTGAAGGATTCTCTATAAGATGCTTTTATCATTTTTTTATCAAGATTATTTTTATGCGGGAAAATGGATTTTAAAAAACGTGAAAAATGGCATATTTACGAATATTCTTTTAACTAAGGATTATTTTGCCAATATCGAATAGATAAAACAAAAATCGGTTTTTTTATGACCTCAAAGTATCCTAAAAAAGCCCTCAAAAGTTTAAAACCCTGCGATTTTTTTTCATTGTGTTCCGAATGATCGAAATTGTGGTTTTTGCCAAAAATCGATTCAATCATCTACCACCTTTTATTCGTTTTTTGAGAATCACAATTTTATTTGGCACTGATCCGAATTTCCGGTGATGAAAAATGTTTTTTTTTGTTTGTTGTTTTTTCGATTGTTGAACAACGTGAACAAATTTTTGTTTGATGAAAGAAAAATGAATTAAAAAAAGTTTTATTTTGACAAAAAAAAATTAATAAAAAAGTTTTCTTGACAAACAAAATTAATGAAAAAAGTTTTTTTTTTTTTAAATTAATTAAAAAAAATGGAAAAAAATTGTTAGATTTTTTTTTATTGCGCTGAACGTTTTTCATGATACGACGAGCGATTGGAGTTGTTGGAATTTACAGTTCTTTGAATGTGTGCGTGTGGAACACACACACTAAGAAGCGTAAATCCAATCGAGCAACCTCTACGTCGTACGCTAATGCCGGTGGCGAATAAAATGTTTATAAAAAAAATCTTGATCCAATGATCGTGGGACGTGTGCGTAGGGTGTCGTATCGTATCGTAGGGATGTAAATTGTACACACGCACACATTCAAAGAACTTTGAATTCCAACAACTCCAATCGCTCATCGTATCATCAAAAACGTTCAGAGCTATCAAAAAATCTAACAATTTTTTTTCGATTTTTTTTAATTAATTTTTTTTTTGTCAAAATAAAAATGTTTTAATTAATTTTTTTTGTACATTTTTTTTTCATTAAACAACAATTTGTTCCCGTTGTTCAACAATCAACATTTTTTAGCACCGCAAATTCGGATCAGTGCCAAAAAAATTGTGATTCTCAAAAGACGAATAAAAGGTGGTAGATTTAGCCTTTAATCGATTTTTGGCAAAAACCACAATTTCGATCATTCGGAACACAATGAAAAAAAAATCGCCAGGGTTTCAACTTTTGAGGGCTTTTTCAGGATACTTTGAGGTCATAAAAAACCGATATTTTTTAAATCTATTCGATATTGGTAAAATAATCCTTAGTTAAAAGAATGTTCGAAAATATGCCATTTTTCACGTTTTTTTAAATCCATTTTCCCGCATAAAAAAAAATCTTGATAAACAAATGATAAAAGCATATTATAAAGAATGCTTCAAAGTTTCCAAAACCGTCTGGTTTTTTTCTGTGCGACCATTAGTCTCCGAGTAATCAGTCATCAAAGTAAAAAGTGTAATTTTTTGCTTTGAACATCGATAACTCAGCAAGAAAAAATCGTACAGAGGTCTCCCACCGCTCAAATTAAAGGGGAAGAATCCAGCTAGACGATCCTTCCAATCCGATCATCCAAAAAAATTTATTAAAGTCCGTGCAGACTGTGAAAGATGGGCAAAAATTTTGAAAACTTTTTTTACTTTGGTTTTTTATGGCTACTAAAAATTGGCTGATGCGACGAATTTTTGAGCTCAAGATCTCAAAACTAGAGATTCACACCTTCAATTTTTTTTTTTTATTTTGCTGTACGACCATTTTTCGAGGAGTTACAGCTATTTGAAAATGACCCTAAAATTGGCGGACTTTTTCGATATCCTTTAATTCTTTTGCCTAGTGTATTAGCGATTCTGTATCAGCATCACACAATTTTTTCGTGCGGAAATGTCGAGTTTTGAGCCGAATAAGCATCATTTGCGGGAACTCTCAAACTCTTCTTTACTTCTTTAATTTGAAGAAATCTGTAGCCGAGGTGCATCGAAGACGCGGAATTGGAGGGAGATTCGTGCCATACGCAAGAGTTCCCGCAAATGACGCTCATTCGGCTCAAAACTCGACATTTTCGCACGAAAAAAATTATGTGATGCTGATGCAAAATCGTTAATATTTCACGGTTATGGTCTTGCCTGATGTCCAATCTTAGGATATGACGTTTTACATCTGACAATTTTAACCACAACATCCTGGTGGGGCCATCTTTTGTCAAACGGCGGAGACTTATTTGTACTCCCAATACAAAGAACAAAATATGAATCACTTTTATCATAGTCGCTTGAGTTTTGCACGCGGTTAATATAGTTATGTTACTAAGCATGTATGTTACATATTAAGCATGAATGTTATATTATTAAGTATGTATGTATTAATTTGTTCATTTTAGCATGCAAATACATACTTTTTTCGTTTACTTTCCATGTAATGGATATTTCTAACAAAAAAGAAATAAGAACCCGTATACCGATACATTACTGTCTAAAGTGCATGCGCTTTATGCAAGACAGAGACATATGATAATGCTGTCTTCTTCGCATATGACACCCCCTTTCCTATGCGCACCATGCAGCCGAAAATTGAAGCCAAAACTGGACGCTAAGCGAACCTTCCGTCACTATCGTCGTTTCAAGACCTGTATGTAAGACCGTGGCTGCGACGAGTTCCGTTTTTAAGAGGCTCTTCCACTCGTTTCTCTTTGAGCTCTAGGGCAACAGTGTCTGACCGTTCGGGGTTCGTTACTGGCTCTCACCTTGGGTTTGAAGTTTGCATTGTTGGAACGCGAACTTCAAACCCATTCTTTTCCATTTCTCATCTTTATTTTTATTTTTATTTTTCGTGTCCTTCCTCTTTTTACGTGTCCCAACCCGCCCCAACTTTGTTTTACCTCTGATTCCACATCTTCCCTCGACCTTCAATTCCACTACCCCCTCCCCCCTTTATACCTCTCATCCCACAACTCCCCCGTCTACCTATTATTCCACCCCCCCCCCCCCCTTTGCGGCTGCAGCCGACTTCCCCCTCTGTATCGTGTTCACCATGACATGTCTGCCATGGGCATAGGGAAACTGCGGAAAACCGTTACCGATATCGCCCATTTCTCATCTTTATTATTATTCAGAATCATCTTTTGGCGATTTAGGTTGGAGATCGCTATAAATAAGAATTCTAAAAAATGTGTACGTGATTTCTGTAGCTCGGATATACTAAAGCAAATTTGAGAAGTTAAATAACGTCATTTTCGTTCCATTCCAACGATCCAAACTTCCACTCCATCTTTCACCTTACATTTTGCAATGCGCTTTACTTTCGGTGACCACGTCCCTTCAGCTATTGCCTACCTAAAAACTGGACCCAACGTCAAATCATACACTCACATCCCTAGCCTAATCTAATTTAGTAGTATGGCCATTTATCACAAGCTGCGAAATTTTGACGCGGTCACGACGGTATTGCAGAGTTCATAGTTATTGGTTACGAGCCGCCGCAAACTACCGCCAGATGTCGCAGCAACCGTTTGCTACGCACACTATAGCAAAGAGCAGAGGCCCAATAGGCGACGGTTGCTGCAAGTCCGTGTGTAATGCATGTATACGTGTGCACGTTTACTATGCGGGATCACCGTCAGTGGGAAAACTGATATACTAGATTTTCAATAGTGTAGATAATATTTGCAGCTTTGTTGGTACAATTTTGCGAGTTTTATGTTAAAAAAAACTCTAGACCCCAATTTGTCCGTCTATTCACCATAAAACCAGCTGAAACCATACTCAAAATATGTGTTTGTGCAAGCTTTTATTCAATTTGACTTGGTGCAAGATGGAAGACGGAAGCTTTTATTTCTCGTCACATATAGGTGACTTGGTAAAAAAAATATTTTCTACTTTTTAGTACGTTGAATAACAGCATGTTTTTTAAATATTTTTTTACGTATACATTTTCACTGTCAAGAGCCCAAGGGTCTTGAAATATGCATGGATTCGGTACATCGTTAGTAATTCACAATTTATCCTATAGTAACAACAATCTGTAAAGATTTTGTTTAAAAATTTGGAACAATCTTGACTGTCAGGCTCTTTCCGCAATAATATCGCAGGTACCCAATAAATTCCATCTCACTTGATTATATCGTTTGGTCGACATTAGGGTTCAAAACTTCGAAGTGATCGGAGCGGGTGATACATGACCTTAGGAGCATGTACAAGATCAACATAACCCCACTAATTTTCGAGCCCAATTTTTTCACAGATGGTTAAGTTTTTTTTATCAAAACACAAGCATCAGGCCCTGTAGAATTCACTGACGCAGAGCTTGGCCATTTTATCATATCCTAAATATTATTCATCTTTGAGAGATCTCTATTAAAAAATTGCAGCTCTCGTATTCAGATGTCAGGTATCTTCTGCTTTGCCTTAATATTAATCCTTTTTTAATATTTACTGTTTAAGGACAATTATAACCATTTCATCTTTTTTCATATCTAAATGCGTCTAAATCTAAAATTTTTATTCTTTTTATATATATTTTTAAATCTGAATTTTTATATCTAAAATATTACCAGGGTATGTAATAAACAATCAATCAATCTCTCTCCCTCCGCCTCGCTTCTATATGTTCATGGGGAAAAAGCTACTGTATTCCATACCAGAGAGTCAAAACTACCGAGTATAATAATGAAGCATGTATTTGCCTTTCCATCTCTTCTGGACTTTTCCCCCCTCTTCTTCGGTAGACAAAGATAAAGAGGAGCAGCAGCGATTTTTGACGAAGGATTCTCCGGTTCGTTATGGAGGGGTTGAAGGGGCCAATGGTGCACTGACAAGTATGTGCTTTGTGAGTCCCGTGTCAAGATGCTACTTGACAGCGTGCGGGACTTTCCCCGTGTACCTTCTCCCCCCTCCTCGGCGTGGCCCCCGTTTGGCAAGAATAAAGGGGGGCCTGAGCCAATAACGCGTGTATAGCGTAAAGAATCCGACTATGCGCTCCTTATTTCTGTACCATTCGAGGGTTACGTATACAAATATGTATGGGTGCAAACGGCATAGAGGGAGAGAGACGTACATGCCCGTAGAGCCGAAGCAGGTGAAAAGAGACAAGAAGTACGGCGGGGCTTCAGCTTCGGCAATAATCTCGACTCGTCGGGCCTTATTTTCTCTCTTGTTTGCTCGGCTCGTATGCTCATCTCATCGCCTGAGAGCTGGGACTCCTCGTCTCTCACTCTATCTCCCTCTCTCTCTTTTGCTTCCCTTCCTTGTCTCTTTCGCTCCAACAGAGCCCGGTGTGGGGTCCACGGGGGCTTAACTTTACGATCTCATTCTGTATGGCTCGCGCGCTACTACGCTACTTGACGAAAAATCACCGGAGCGCAGAGGCCCCCTGGGCAACTCCACTCTACCAATACTATCACCGCCTCATCACGGACACTGCCAGAAAACGCAGCCCCAAATAGAAACGAAATTACAACAGGCCGATGAGCATGCGTCGACTGCTCTTATTCCGCCTGAATGAAAAAAACGGCCGCCTGAGAGACCCACCGACGAATATCCCCCTCTCGACTGCCTGCTCTCATTTTTAATACTTTGCACACGTAATTGAAAACTCCATGGAAACCGAAGACGTCTTTATGCGTCAAGGATTTCCTGATTGCGAGTATTATGTTGGAAAATAAAGACGATTGTGGATTTACGAGGAAGGGACATTTTTATAAGGGCGAGCCGGAAGGGATAGTCGTCAAAAACGAATTTTCCGTTTCTTCGACAGAGGCTGCCTCTCTCGATTCTGCGTGTATCGCACCTTCCATCCTTTGGCATTGAGACGTTTGTGAGTGTACACGTGCGCGAGTGTGCGCCACGATGATCTTGCTCCGGATAAGATAGGAATATATCCCCGAGTATGAGCCACGGACAATGAAGAGAGCCCGACCTAACATGCGTATAATAGAGTCGAGCCAGATGCGCTTTTTCGGAGCTGCCTGTTCACGCCCGCCAGCTCGACTCATGGAGTCCAACCATCTCGGGACATTGCAACGTTTCGCGATATTGTACTTTTCGTCGCTCGGGTGCTGCTGCGAGCTGAGTACTTGCTATTGTCCCGGCTTGACAACCCCGATGAACGACCCCTCTTGTCGGGACAAAAATGCCGATGCATCGAGCGATAAGGCCAATTATCGATCCATCATTGCTCCATTTAGGGGTACTTTTCGATGCAACGTAGGGGCATACTTCTGGGAGTCAACACGAGGGACTCGTGCGCTGGTAAATATCGTAAAGTTTGCGCGGAAGTTGGAAAAAAAGGTCTTTACGAGAGCCTCGGGTGTCAATGGATCTTTTTTCGTGGGATAATTTTGCATCGTGAAGTTTGAAACCATCCAGCGAACAATCTAGAAATAGGGTAGGTGAAAGGACGATGAGGTCATAGGGTAGGTAAAAGGACGACGAGGTCGTAGCGTAGGTCAAAATAATACAAGGCCACGGATCAATGAGGGTCAAATGGACTTAATTGGTTTGCCATTTCCGATGGTGTGACTTTCGGCTGACGTACAAAACGTATGGCTACTTACCTTTCATGCAAAGTGCTGTCTCATTGTTCCATTCGCCACGAGAGTCAGGCATGACGCGTTATCCTTTACAATCGTCGTACGATTATTTTGGAATCTGATTCTGTTCACGGTCGTACAGACAGGACTGAAAACTTGTAGGGTGGAAAGTGACTCGAATAATGAGGCAAAGTGGTAGTTCTCGCTTCTGCCACCTGAAGCTACCTTGGGGTGAAACAATGAAAAGCAAGTCCAAACAGCTGCGTAATGATGCAAATTTTTCGGGATAAAGAATATTTTCAAAGGCAATATGATTGGAAAATGATTCGGTTTGTTCTTACTCCTACTGATTCTGTAGCGAGAATGACTATTATGTGTGATTTGAAAAAACCCTCAAGCTTGTTCATTAATGGCGTCTGTAAACATCAAGCGAGAGCACGCGTTTTTTGAGACAGTCTAATATAGTATATTCTAGTGCAAATGGGCCGCGATGTCTTCAGCACTTGAATGCGGGGAATTGCGACTTCCAATTTGCAATTCTTCGTTCTGCGGAACGTTAAACACTGAACACTTTCCACTATCGTATTTAAAACTTTTCTGAACAGTTAGGTACCCTTGCACGCTTTAGACGTTTTCTGAATTGAATAGACCGTTTACTTTAT
Source organism: Ophion ellenae (assembly GCA_963210295.1). Lineage (NCBI taxonomy): Eukaryota > Metazoa > Arthropoda > Insecta > Hymenoptera > Ichneumonidae > Ophion > Ophion ellenae. The sequence continues at coordinate 25,921,073 of OY723385.1, read as the reverse complement.
TTGGCGCTACAATGGAACACGGTAACAGGATTTCAAGGTTTTGAGGAAGTTATCTGTTCGCGATCCCCATACGTCTTGGCGCTTCTCCCGGCTTAAGGCGGGAGCCTGAATTAGAAGGTCCGAAAAATCGTATTTCTTTTTAATTGCTCAAATCGATAGATAAACTATCTAAGAATGTATTTACAAAGTTACAGAGGCCAATTGTAAATATTTTAGAAGATACAAGGACAAAAGCAGAGAGGCGATTGATATTTGATATTGACATTTTCTCCTATTCAAAACTTTAAAACGCGTTTTCTCCAGTTTTCATTTTCACGATTTTTCCGAATTGGCGGGCGTAATAGCAAACAAAAGTAAACGACCTATTGAATCAAACGAAAGTTTATTTTCTTCAAGGTGAAAATCTCTTCTAAGTGAATTCAAATAATCGCTGAAAAAGTCTTTTTAAATAATTTGTACAGCACGTTAAAGTGTTTTTTTTTTCAAACCTAAAAAAATTATAATTACACGTTTTTTTTCCAGCTTTTTCTAAATTCACTGGGAAGAAAAATGTATGACAATTGAAAATTTTGTTGGTTTATTGGGTTCAGTAAATAATTACGAGCTGCATCTTTTCCGCCGATTGGGGAATGCAGTGGCAAGACGTATATGGAATAGGCTACTAAATGTATAGTCATTTATTGTTTCATGTTGAAATTTTTTTTTATACATTTCAAAAATGCATAAAACGATATCTCAATGTTTACTGGGCTCACTTGTTTTTTCCCTTCTAAAAAAATTCCCGAAAAACCGCTTTTTTGGACCTGCTAATTCATGTTTCCGCCTTAGGGCAGAAGCTCTGCTAGTATAGTTAACTTGGTTAAAATACATTGATAACAATAATCAACATTTAAAAAACCAGAAATTACTCGACATTCTGCTGTATTCCAGGGTGCAAGACGGATAATAAAAGTGAATTGCCTTTCTCTAAGCCA
>OY723385.1:25732599-25917599 GCA_963210295.1 Ophion ellenae | reverse complement strand
TATCTCACTGATTTTAAAAAGTGAATAAGTATCTCAAAAACATGGTTGAGGGATTTTTGTAGTTAAGTGCCAAAAGAAACTTGAGGAATTCAGGAATATTCATTTCCATGTCATACCAACGATGAAAACTTTAATCTCATGAATAATTTTACTAGGGATGTCGCGGCGATATAAATCGGTGTATCATACGTTTGTACGTTTTGACAATTTGTTTTGTGACACCCGCCCTCTCTTCTCTCTCTCTCTCTCTCTCTCTCTCTCTCTCTCTCTCTCTCTCTCTCTCTCTCTCCCTCTCTCTCTCTGCTCGTTGCACACGCTGATCAGTGCTTCGACCTCTCTCTTGGGTATCGAAACAATGAATGAAAACGGCATGCAATTTGCCCGGTGGAATAGGTATTCGATAAGCTCGAATTTCTGCGATTTGGGCAGTAAATTTTCTTCCAAATCAAACGAATAAATACTTATCAAATACGTAGGCTTTTATTTGAGGCCGAAAACGTTTGAGCTACGTGGAGTTCAGGATTCCTTTGATTTCCACGCGAATGAGAAAAAAAAAGATATTGGCACAAGCGCAGGTGACTAAAGTACGTTAGATGAGGAGCTCTTGCCGTTGGTCATTAACGGCTCTTGTGCGATATGAGTAACGCTTATGGACGTATCTCAACGTTCGTCGAATGTCATCGGTTAGCTAACGTTATTGGCTCTTAGCATTCGTACTTTTCTCCATCGGATAATCGTCCTCTCGTTTTCGTATACGCATCTGTGTCCATGCTTTTCCACATATAATAAGGTAATTGGCCCGAAGGCCGCCAAGTGCAAGACACATGTCCGTCGAGTCCGTATGCGCCAGAAGTCAACTCTCGCAAATACATGTAATGGTAATTATTGGATAACCGAGAGCAATAATCACAAAAGAGAGAGAGAGAGAGAGAGAGAGAGAGAGAGAGAGAGAGAGAGAGAGAGAGAAGCAGAGAGAAAAGAGCTCAATAACGCTTCTTAATGTAAGTCCTACGTTCTTTGTTTTATACAATATGTTTCATCGTACAAGCCTTTAATCCATTTTTTCGCATGGCTGTGGCTTGCCAAGCAATACGTATACGTATATCTAATAATATTTCATGATCGTATACTATATCTACATATTTACAAGAAAGGAGCAATAAGCCCACACTAATATAAATGATATTTGTTTAAACACCCAAAAGATTTTTGCAAATTGTCTACTCTTTGCCCGTCTCCTGTCGATGTCACCCCCCCCCCCCCCCTTTATTCTTTGCCGGGTCGTTACTTCAGCCATGATCCCTTTCATGGCCGTCGTAATCGAATGCGTTAATCAGCAAACGGCTGGGTGATGCGAAAAAATAACGGGACACTAAACGTACAATCGTTGTTTATTTGACCGTTTAGGATCAAATTCGAAAATGCCAACATGTCTTTTGATATTTAAAGCCGGATGTGCATCGCGATCTTGAGCGCTTGTCGGGGCCACGAAATAACTATATCGTTGCGAGAGACAACCTCGCATATCTGCCGTTTTCTCGATCTATGTACGAGGTTGCGTTTCTTTATGTCGGATACGGAGGTGACGCGGACTCGAGACTCAATTCGGCACGGGATTGTTTAATTGTCATTAGAAGTTTTTGATACGCTGGTGACAGCGGTAACCACATGACGAGCGTCGTGGGTCCTCTCGTTACAGTTGCAACAGTAACTTCGGCCCGCGCTAAGTCTTCTCTTGATTGCGTTTACCCTGGTTGCTCGGGGCCCAGGGTCACAACGAGTGGTAATCACCGAGAACGAGGCCACTGTGATATCCCGCATGCGAACTCGTCATCCCCATCGAACCCATTCCCTGATACGGACCCATTCCCATTCCAACGTTCATTGACATCGTGTTCATCGTGTTGACGTTCTGCATTGAGTTTGGCAGCATTGGCGTCGGTCCCATTGGACTCAGACCTCCCATCGAAGGCGCTATCGCACCCATCTGCATCGAGGTTGCCGTATGCGGCAAAGACTTCTGCAGATCGGCTGAGGTCGGTGTTCCTATTAGGTAATCCTGTCGACAGACGATCCAAAGTAACCGGGTTAGTTTCGATGCACGCGACACCTTACGAACGTCAATTTTTCGGGGATATGACACGGGCACTGAGGAAGCTGCTATTGTTATTGTTCTTTTGTTCAACAGATATTCCGCAAAGCACAGTAGGATATTAGTGCTCGCGATTCGTCGAGGATTAGTGATCTTATCACTGGACCTGAAAGTTCACCCGCGAACGGCAGCCATTCGAGGCTGTGTCTTGTAAGTGAGTGGGGCACTGTCTTGGGTACACTGAGAGAAATGTATGGTGTTCTCAATCATATTTTAACTATATTATACTATATTATATATTTCCCTGAGAGGACAATAATATTTTGTAGCCATAGTTACTGCCAAAATTATAGTACTGCTTATTGATATTTTAGCAGTTCCATGAATGATGCACATATGTTAACCGCAACCACGCACAAACTTACGTTTCTGCTTCAATGCAATATAGTAGGTAGGTAGGTAAGTAGGTTTGCAATATAGGTATATAGGTATGCAATATAGTAGGTAGGTGGGTAAGTAGGTTTTTATAAAATAGATAGTCCCTGATATTATAAAAAATTTACTTCCCCAAGATTCTAATAGTGAGCTGAAATATATATATATATATATATATATATATATGTGTGTGTGTGTGATTTGTACCATATTATGAGGTACGACCTGCTATATTCGTATTTGGCGTGTTATTCAAGTGTTGGTATAAGGCATCATTGCCCGTCTACTAAATGCATAGAATATTTCATAAATCCAAAATAAAATGCGCAACTCAGAGTTCTACCTTGACGACGACGATTTTTTATTATAATTCGCCATTCCTTGACCTCCTGTAATGATTTACTTCGAAGAAAAATGTTCGCCTAATCGGAATCGAACCTAGAACCTAACTGTCTACCTTTTACCTATCCTACGCATGCTGCCACTACGCTACAGAGTACTTTCGGCATCTTGAGCACAAATATGACATACGAGACAAATCGGGCTGTACTTCCGAATAGCTGTTACCTGCGATTTATGTGAAATATTTCACACATCGTTTTTTCTAATATAAGTGACTGTTTAAATGAATTTTTGGCGCTTTGCAATAGTTTTGTACCATATAATAGTGATTTGTACCACATTATATTATACGACCTGCTAAATGCATAGTAATGTGTGTTCTACAAGAACAGAAGGTGAACTACGAGAAGAAGTGTTGAACTGATATCCTATGTTTGCAATGGAACAAACATACTATGTAACAGTTTGTGAGACATGCGTAGTTCTTAAAACCGTTAAGCTGCGGTTGCACGAACTGCAAATAATTTACGTCTTCGCTATAAGTAAACTTTACTATAATTGTTTTTCGAATAGTCACTTTTCATTAGGTCTTCTAACAAATCATACTCGAAAAACGTTAATGTCAACCATATGAATTGTACAAACTTGAAAAGAATAGTACAAGTTTGACTGAACAAAACTTAACGTACAGTATACAACATTAGTATATGTACGCCGATTTTGCTATAGCACTGAAGTAACCATGTCTACATTGTCAAGCCTTTTACAATAGTGAATAATCATTTCGGGGATAACAAAGAGTCAAATATGCCACCCACATGTTGTAAAAATATAAATATACCATGTTTAGGTATGTTTTTCGATCATAGTCGTATTAACTATATTATGTTTGTGGTGTCAATAACCTATAACGAATTTTACTAGCCCTTCTTTTACCATGGGCATTTGTTGTACTTGTACACTGACTTTTCTGTCAGTGTACTGATGTGCGATTATTTTTCACAAAGATCCCGAACTTTTCTAGAAACTCTTTACGAGAAACTTCAACGGCATCAGAGAAAAACAATAGGTAGAACTAGAGTTCTCAATTACAGGGTTGAGCCGAAAAAAACATGGGACTTCTTCCATCACGAATTGCCAGAGAAGAAGCTAAACATGCCACATATGAACGGTTTTGGGAAAAAGTTTACCAATTCACTCACTACAGAAAACTGTATGAAAAGTATAAAAAATGATGTTTCAGTTGTGCCAATTGCAAAAAGAAGCAGCTCATAGCCATACCAGAAGCATGTATGTTGTAATTTCGTCTTAAGATAGATATGCGAAGAAACGAATGATAGTAATGTTAGGGATAAGCAAACTATTGTACCGGATGGATAGTGCCAGTACCGATCATCGTATTGAAACTGCGGGACAAATCCTCTTTCGAATGAGACAAGAACTAACCTGAGGACTGTAGTACTGCATGTAATCCAGTTGGCTTTTCTGTTGGGCACAACTTGGCGGCGGAGGCGGTGGTAGAGACGCGGTAGGGTGTACGAGTCCATGAGAAGCGTGTCCAGCCTGAAGATGATGCTGCAACTGATGATGAAGGTTTCGCTTGTCGTCACCGCTCTCGCTACTCGTGTCGTGATGCTGCTGCTGGTGCTGAATATGATGACCCGCGGTGTGCGCGGGACCGAGGCTCGTGCTCGTGTGACTTTGATGATAGGAGTGAGGACTCGAAACGGCGATCGGTGCTGGTAGCTGATACATGCCTGATGCCTGCTGATGCGCATCCATCATTCGTTGCTGCTGTTGCCCCTGTTGCTGTTGTTGCTGCTGCTGCTGTTGCTGGACGATACAGGTCGTCTGCTGTTGACCGATCGAACCTCGCTTCGTATCATCACCACTCTCGCTGCTTGAGTCTACCAAACCAGCACCATGACCCTTGTCCTCCCTCTGGCCGCTGCAGCCCGACAAGCACAAACATTAAACGATCAAGTTATTAAACGGTTAGTTGATTCGGTTCGTCCATTCTTAACGGCTTATCGAATTCATTACATAGTCCATTAAGCATACAAGACTTTCGGTCGATAAAACTATACTATTTTCACAGTAATTAGTGCTGTTGTCCTAATTACTATTGATTAGGCAGCTTCGTGCGTTTCAGACCACTCGGAGGCATTTCGGAAAAAATGCACATAACTTTTTTTTTTAATGTTTGCGTATAATTTCTATTGTATATTATTCTTGTGATGGTCATTCATCATTTAAGACAAAAATGAGTTTTTCTACTCAGATGGAACGTCAACTAATCAAGATTCCACGTCGCAATCGACCTCGTGGCCTGCTGTAAAGCCACAGTTGAATTGTTTATACTATAGGATTCTCGAAAAATCCTTTGTTTTTGCCGTTTATGCTAATTTACACTCAATTATTATTTTCATTTACTAGATTTTTTATACCGATGTATCTGTTTCACTTAGAAAAAAGAAGCATAACTTGGAAGAAACCCATAAAAATGATTTTTTTTACAATTTTTTTGCCAAGTGACATTGTGAGCTACAATAGCGATCATATAATTGAATAGTTAATAGAAGTCGATATAATTAAAGACCAGTGAAGAGAGGAGAGAGAGAGGGTATTAGATGACAAGAAACAATTTCAGATTTTCAAGAAGAATAATTCTGGCCAGATCACCTTTTAAAAGAAAAGATTAGTATGAACATGTCAATGCAACAATATTTTTACCACAATTTGCTTTTCCATCAAGGTCTTAAGAAGTTTCCTTTCAAGGATTGGGTTTGCATGTGTTATTATTTCTGTTTCACTAATTCCTGTAACAGTAGTATAGTATATAGTATGATATTTAAATAGATAGTATAGACTTAAATTATGTATTAACATCAGATGAATGATAAACAAAAGAATTTATACGGGAAAATTTCAAATAAATGTTGATGGGTCATCAGTGAAAAATTTTGAAAAAAATCGATTTTTTTACATTATCCGATAGTGTAGGCAGTTATAAATATGCTGTTCAATTGTTGGAGCGAAATCTGAATTATTCCGGTTGCTACAGCCTTTCTCAGAAAAAAGGATTCGACCAGCTGCATGAGACCTGGGGCGGGCGGACGCGTTTTTCGCGAAATGTCATCTTCAAAACGGTGTACACCCTCAAAGGAAGAGTTTCCGAGCTATCCGTCTCAAATTTTGCCACAATATTCTTCGCGCCATTATTCATCTTGCTATGGACGGTTTTTTTTAATCGTCATATTTTTTTTAACGAAAAACTATCGAAAAAAAAGGCTAAATTAAATATTTTTATTCGACCCGCCGCCATTTTGTCGACTGGGATTTTAAAAAACCTCCGTAGCAAGATAGCGGCTTTCATACTGATTATTAATCTTTTTACAAATTTTGTTTCAGATAATCCTACGGCCCCACCCGTGTACACCGTGAGTACTCCTTTTTTCGAAAACATTTTCAACCATAAAAAAATGTAAAACAAAAAAAAATAATCGTTTGAAAATTAATTTTCTGTTCTTCATGAGTGCTTTGACTTGACATTAAAAAAACAGACGGATTAGCGTATTTCAACCATCGAAAAAAAAATCGCGAAAATCAGGTATTTATCGACCCGTTAGACTATGATGATCCCTCAAGAGCTCTTTCTCCTAAATGCCTCCGAGCGCTCCGAAACGCACGAAACAGCCTAGACAGTGAAAGTAACAGCTTGGAGTCGATTAATCCAGTCGTCGTACAAAAAATATACAACGACCTAGCATCTGAAGATGTACTATCCAAACGCCTCCGTGGGTATATGCATAATTCAAATAAGAGACGATTTTTACATTTCATAAAAAAATTTGGTTGTTTTAAACAATTTACGGCGGATTTCTTAGCGAAAAAATGTAGGTATTCAAATGATGTTTTAAAAATTAATTTTTTTTAACCGTGTGTCCTTTTCTAGCAAAACTAATGTAAAAGGCGATTTTTTTTGTTGTTGGTGCTAATCCCTAAAAGTGTTGCGTCCACCCGAAGAGCGCTTCAAAAACGCTCTGACTGTAGCTACAACTGCAACGCCATTTTGTATTTTTTCAAAAACAATTTAGAATCAACACATTTAGAATTTAGAACGTCAACACATTTAGAATTAATCCTTCAAACCTTATTTTAATTTCTCTTTTGATATTCGCAAAAAAAATTCCCAAGAAAGTATCCTTTTCGGTCAGCCATATAGATGCCCGACGAGAAATTTTGATCCGGCAGCTTGACGACTGGTTAGGCCGCTATCAAGCTGCGGTCCGTAATACCGTAGTACGGCACGTTTGATCAGTGCCGGAAGTCCCCCGAACCAGTGAAAACTTAGTCCGGGCGCTAGTAGGCACCCTTAACAGGGCCAAGTATGGTAGCCTGTATGCTGTCCATGGATATGAATATGGCGTCCATGGACGCCGTGTTACGGCACGCCTGCTCTGTGCCGGATCTCGGCCGGATCAGTGGAGCCTTAGTAGAGACGCGAGAAGGCACCCTCAACAGGCCGAAGTACGGTAGCCTGTATGTCGCCGTAATATGGCGTCCATAGACGCCGTGTTACGGCACGCCTGATCTGCGCCGGATGTCGGCCTTATCAGTGCAGCCGTAGTTCGCGAATCAAGATTTTGAGGTAAGGTTTCATTGACGTCTGCGATATAAGCCGCCTGAATTCGAATAATCTACACTCTGCGAGCACTTAATAAACATGGACTAATTGTTTATATACAAACGAACTGAAGCGATATTTTTTAATAATACATAATTCAAAATATTCTCAACGGCAGAACTTAAACTGATTGATTAATGATTAATTATGACTGATTAATATATCTATAAATGTATATAATATATAAATAAGAATAAAAGTAAATTTACTATTTTTGTCAAAATTACATGCGTGTGAGTTGTTTTCACAGCCTGAGGGCCTTTGCACACGGCGTATTTTCTACGCGCAGACGACGCGATGCAAACGCGGTACACGCATGATCCACACGCTTTTTGGACTGAAAAACGCATATAGATCAAGTGTGTGTCGCGTGGTCTGCGCGTAGAAAATACCCGGTGTGCAAAAGCCCTAAATAAGCAAAAAAACAGCGGTAAAAACATAATTATTGTTGCATTGTAATGATGCAACCTTCAACATCATACATAAATTTATTGACATTCTTTAGAATGGAATTAGACTAATAAAGATAGGAAAGAAAATAAAGAAGTTTACACAAGTGTTAGGATGGCCAAGTAGGTAGCACGCTCAGTTCTAGAATAAGAACGTATAGGTTCAATCCCGAGGGTAGGTACAAACTTCAACGAGGCAGAATACGTTTTAATTCAATTATCATACAGGCAGAAACATAAATAAGGTATATGGAAACAAAAAATACTAAGAAAATTTTTTTATTCATAATTTTTTGTTTGTTTTTATTTGTCATTTCAGGCATAGATACGGCAGCCGGATCAGAGCCTTCAAAGGTATACTGATCAGGTCCGTAACCGGCATGCGCATCAGGGCCGGGTGCAAAAAGCGTTTCACGCCTGTTAAAGCCCTGATACGGCGGCCTGTAAAGTGCCGTGGTACGGAATACGGCATGCCGGATACGGCCCTAGACTGCACCGTAGCAAAATTTCTAGTCGGGGCCTTATGGCCTCTGCCACACTGGGGACCACCACATATCCAATGGGAGCTCAGGTATTCCAGAAACCCCCTGGGAAAAGACCTGAATTAGAAGGTCCGAAAAATCGTTGTCTTTTTATTGCTCAAATCGATAGGTGAACTATCCAAGAATATATTTACAAAGTTACAGCGGCCAAATGTAATATTTTTATGTAATGTTTTTAAATATTTTTATAGCACGTTTTTTAACCACATTTTTTTCAAATTTGAGCAAAGCTATAATTTCACGATTTTTTCAGCTTTTTCTTAATTCACCCAGAGGAAAAATATATGACAGTTGAAAATTTTATTGGTTTTCTTGTTTTAGTCAAGAACTACGAGCTGTATCTTTCCCGCCGATCGAAGACTGCAGTGGCAAGACGCACATGGAGTAGGCTGATAGATCTGCAGTCATTTATTGTTTCATGTTGAACTTTTTTTTAATACATTTTAAATTTACATGAAAAGATACCTCGATGTTTGCTAGGCTCACTTGTTTTCTTTCTTCCAAAAAAATCCCGAAAAAACGCTTTCTCTTGACCTTCTAACTCAGGCTCCCGCCTTAAGTAAACTAAGTAAAAACATGCATTTTTGCGTAATCGCGGAACACTGAGGGAGGCCGAATGAGCGAGTAAGGCGGCGGGGGACGAATATTCTTTATATATCTCGTAAACTGAAATTCGCGTTTTCGAAGCTCGGAGGCGGACGTCGCTGGTTAGGAAACGAGCACGCGCCTTATTCTCGTTCGCCGTCTTGTCCGGGCACGGTTATCGTTAACCGCTTGTTTTACAAGCCGTTTGAAATCGCACCCTGGCAACGTATACACGTATACATTTTTCGTGCGCTTGTATACTGTCATCCTGCTGACGCGACGAATAACGTGCCCGCGACCCGTATATCTTCTTTTTTGTTGAATCTCAAAAAGATAGAAACGCGCGAGAAGCATTCGAGATTCCCCGATGCACATTTTTCTGCCCCGAGTATGCAGCGGAGCTTACATTCGGACTTCCCCCACTCCTCGCTTCATCATTACCCCGTTGATCGACCCAGAGTGCGACGAGAAAACTTGCTTTATTTTTCACGTCGAGACTCTCCACTCTCGAATGCACCTCGAATGACTTTTTTCTTTTACTTTATTGCTGCAATCACAAATATTGATCTTTGCTTATCTCTAATAAATTTTGCGCTTTTTTCGTAAGAAAATCCCGCGAATTTCGCTCTGAATATATTTGGTATCCAGTGAAACCTTAATTTTTCTGTTCATCGGAATGGATGTAAAATAAAAGAATTGCGGAAGATATTTTTTTCGTATGCCACAAAATCCGCAAGACTGTACATTTTATCGCACACCTTGTGAATGCAAGTTATTTTCATACTGTCTATCTATCTCGAAACTATCTTTCGAAAAAAACGTATTTTCTGAAAATCTATTTTCCATCCATTCTAATAAACTGAAAAATGTATTAATACTCTAATCTTACGAAAAGAGAGTAAATTCTAAAATTCTTTTATTCTTCATCCGTTTTAATGAACTGAAAAATCCAGGTTATCAGAATTGATGAAAAATAAAAGAATTGTGTACATGACTTTTTTTGTTTCGTCTTGTAAAAATTCCAAATGAATTCTTCACCATATTGTCACAAAAAAACAACAACTTGTGCAACAAAATGTACAGTCCAGCAAATTTTGTAGCACAAGTTTCTGTTATTTTTGTGATCTTGTAAATGCACATTATTATTCTCATACTATTATCATTATTATTATGATTATTTCACTAGATTATTTTAAATATTATCATATAATAATAATTATTACTACTAGTCTTGTATAACATATAATAATTATTATTACTACTAGTCTTGTTATTTTTTTCATCACTGTTGTTGTTGTTGTTACTGTAATATTAATTATTCTTATTCTCAATATGAGCATATTTGCGAGTAGTACAACGCCTATATTTTTTTATTCGTTTTTTTGTTTTCACCTAATCAGGCTATAATTATTGTTATTCGATTCTCACTGCTATTATTAGCCTTGTATGTTTCAGTATTGCTGTAACATTAATAACAGCAACAATGACTAGTATTACTTAATAATTCGTCCAATAATAATTTACCCAGCGTAATCTAATTCTCGACTAATTCCCAGCACCAAAGAAAAATTGTACACGCAACAAAAAAATCGCCACCCATTCACGTGACCAACTGCAAAATGGTATGCCCGAAATGTTCATTGTCACGTTCATCGAGTGATTGAAACTGAAAATGCGTCTACCCAGGGAAAAAGGACAGAATTCCTGAGGCTTTGAGGGAGTAGGGTGGCGAAGGACTTGAAAAATGCGGAGAGAAAAAAAGACATCGAAAGGAAAGGAAGATAATCAACTACCGTTAGGAGGCGTACACTCGGATAAGCCAACAAGAGTTATATCCATGAGACGCGCGCGCGATCGAGATACAAAATCGAGGAGGAGAAGAGAAGGAAAGAAAAAAAACACACATGCAAGAATAATAAAAAAAGTACGGATAGAGAGGGATCTCGATGAGAACTGAGAAGAGGAATGGCGGAGGGTGAAAATAGAGGAGAGAGGTGTTTTTTGGTACCACCCGTTGCATCCGGGGGGCCCATATAACCCGAACGAGGTGTCCACCAGGTATTCCTTATCGGATCCTGATCTGAGCAGTAAATTTGTCCGTTTTTCACTCCTCGACGGGACATCCCACCCCAGAAACGTATGATTCTGGGCTCGTGAGAGAGGGGCAGGGAGAAAAATGAGAAAAAGTGAGAGAAAGATAGGTTCCTATCAAAGAAGCCACATAAGATGATTGTCGAACATCGGTATCGTTTTGATTAGGATTCTTACACGCGTCGAGATATATTGATCCATGTACACCCATACATACATACTCATACGTGAACGCAGCGTTATTGCAAAACTCTGCCAACAAATTGTCATCTCGTCGAGAATCGTCGTCCGATGGAATTCAGGCTTCAGGGGCTCGAAGGAACGAAAAAAGATGGAGGAGAAAGAAAACGAGCTACGTGGCGTTTCGATCTATAGCCGAATAAAATAAATATGGGTAAATAAAGGGAAAGGAAGAGTTGGCCGAAAGGAGGAGGAGGAAAAACGAGATTTGGACCTGGTTGCATGTAGGGAACTGTTGAGAGAGCCCATAGGGTACGAGCGTGCGAGAAGGACCCGCGAGACTGGCACGACCGAGATTCCAATCGGTGAAGCGCCCGTGAATTTTATTAATCGCCCGGTACATAAATTAACCACCACGTCCCTCGGTAGTGTCGCGAGCTGTGCGAAAAGCCGCACCGTCTCTATTCGCTACAGAGGCCTATGTGCGCGCTCTTCGGCGTGTGAAAAGCAACGTTCTTTTTCTCCTTCACTCCCCAAAACGGCGGCAATTGGGGTTCGTGTTGTGTAATCAGCCTAGTTCGAGGGAACTTTGCGCTGAATTCGCGTCAATGATTTCGCGACCACTCTTGAACTTGCCGGGAAGTGTTCGCCGAATTCAGGAATTTTTGTACCTGCGAGTGGTCGCGAGGAAATTGTGGAAGTCGTGCTTGGATAATTGATTTGGCTTGAATACTAGTTTTTTCACCGTTTACTGAGAGAAACCTCTGATAATGGTATGATGTTCTCAACCATATTTTAACTATATTTTATATTTCCCCGAGGGGACTATACATTTTTTGTAGCCATAGTTACTGCCAAAAGTATAGTACTGCTTATTGATATTTTAGCAGTTCCATGAATTATGCACATATGTTAAGCGCAACCACTTAGAAACATAAACCTAAATTGAAGCATAAACATACGTTTATGCTTCAATAGTATTGAAGCATAAACGTATGTTTATGCTTCAATTTAGGTTTTTTGACTTCATAAACGTATGTTTATGCTTCAATTTAGGTTTATGCTTTATTTAGGTTTAAACCTACTATACTATACCTATATAGTAGGTATAGTATAATAGGTTTTTATAAAATGGATATTCCCTGATACTATAAAAAAAGTACTTCCTCCAAGATCCGAATAGTGAACTGAAATATATATATATACACAATGATTAAAAATGTTACTTGTGATTTGCGGCGATATTTATAGATTTGTACCATATTATAAGATGCGACTTGCTATATGCGTATTTGGTGTGTTATTCAAGTGTCGGTACAAGGGATCAATGCCCGTCTACTAAATGCATAGAATATTTCATAAATCCAAAATAAAATGCGCAACTGAGGGTTCACCCTCGATAATTTTTTTATCATAATTCGTCATTCCCCGACCTCCTGTAATGATTTATTTCGAAGAAAATATTTCGCCTAATCGGAATCAAACCTGTAACCCAACTGCCTACCTTCTACCTATTCTACGCACGCTGCCACTACGTTACCCAGTACTTCTGGCATCTTCACCACAGATATGGCATAAGACCCAAGGCTAATTCCGGCTGTACTTCCGAATAGCTGTTACCTGCGATTTAGGTGAAATTTTGCACAGATTTAAAAAAAAAATGATATAAGTCACTACAAATGGATTTTTGACGCTTCGTAATATTTTTATACCATATAATATTGATTTATACCATATTATATGATACGACCTCGTCAATGCATAGTAATGTATATCCTACAAGAACAGAAGGTGAACGATAAGAAGAAGTGTTGAACTGATATCCTATTTTTGCAACGCAATAAACATATGAACATACTCTGTAACGGTTTGTGAGCCATCCGTAGTTCTTAAAACGATTATGCTGCGGTTGCTCGAACTGCAAATGATTTACGTCTTTGCTATGAGTAAACTTTACTACAATTTTTTTCGAATAGTCACTTTTCATCAGGTCTTCTAACAAATTATACTCGAAAAACGTTAATGTCAACCATATGAATTGTACAAACTTAAAAAGAATAGTAGAAGTTTGACTGAACAAAACTTAATGTACAGTATACAATATTAGTATTTGTACGCCGATTTTGTCATAGTACTGAATTAACCATATCTACATTGTCAAGCCTTGTACAATAGTGAACAATCATTTCGGGGATAATAGATAGTCAAACATGCCACTCAAATCACATGTTTAGGTATACTTTTCGCTTATAGTCGAGTTAACCATATTATGATTGCGGTGTCAATAAACTATAACGAATTTTACTATATCCTCTTCTGCCATGGACGTTTGTTGTACTAGGTGCGCAACTACGTTGCCGGGTTTCACACATGGATGGCGCTAGCGACACATGTAGTCGGCATACAGGCCTGAATTGGATGTCTTTATAGCTTGGGCATCTGTTAAGAATACCCAGTCGTAATATAAACAAATACCGCAACACAACGACTTTTTTTTCTAACCTCGAAAATGTCAGTTTGTGCCAAATAAACAGCATTTGCGAGAAGCATTGCTTTTCTGCTTGAACCTAAAAAAACAGCAGCTGAAGCACGTCGGTTACTTGAGGAGGCCTACGGCGAACATATACCATCAAAAACAACTCGTGAAGATTGGTTCAAGCGGTTCAGAAGTGGCCATTTTGAGATTGGGGACAAGGAGCGCTCGGGAAGACCGCAAACATTTGCGGATGCCGATCTGCAAGCGTTATTGGATGAAGATGACACTCAAACAGAACAACTTGCCGAGGCATCAAATGTGACTCGGCAATGTATTTCAAAACGTTTGCACACCATGGGAAAAATTCATAAGGAAGGAAAGTGGGTGCCGCATGAGTTGACTGAGAGACAAATGGAAAATCGAAGAGCCACTTCCGAAATTTTGCTTTTGCGGCAGAACAGAAAGAGTTTCCTGCATCGCATTGTTACTGGCGATGAAAAATGGATATACTTCGAGAATCCCAAACGCAGAAAATCGTGGCTTTCACTTGACGAAGCGTCGACATCGACGGCACGGCCAAATCGCTTCGGAAAAAAGCAATGCTCTGCGTTTGGTTTGACCAGAAAAGAACCGTGTACTATGAGCTGCTGAAACCGGGCGAAACTATCAATGGGCATCGCTACCGACAACAACTAATCAATTTGAATCACGCATTGTTCGAAAAACGGCGAGAATGGGACATGAGACACGAACGTGTGATATTGCAGCACGACAACGCTCCGTGCCATCGCAGTTCCATCGTTCAGGACACCATAGAAACACTGAAAAGGGATCTGCTACCGCACCCGCCGTATTCGCCAGACCTGGCCCCTTCAGACTATCACTTGTTCCGGTCGATGGCGCATGGCTTGGGTCGGCTACACTTGGCCAATTACGATGCAGTACAAAATTGGTTGGACAAATGAGTTCAGTCCAAAGACGCGTTTTTTTATCATCGCGGTATTTATGTATTGCCAGAGAGATGGCAAAAATGTGTAAATAGCGAGGGCCAATACTTCGAATGAACCATTTTTTGTATTTGTCTTGAAATTTTCGAGCTTTTATTGGTAGAAAAACCCGGAAACTTAGTTGCGCACCAGTAAATACCATGGACTTTTCTCTCAGTGTACATACAGGCCGAATGAGAATCAGCCTAGAATGTTTTCATCAGTAGCAGTTGCGCACAATTCATTTTCAAAATTTCCATGAGCGTTTGTTGCAAAACGGCAAATATTCGAATGTAGACAACTTTGCACGGTGTGGTATCGAAAACATTGAATAGCTTTAGAATTTTAATGTTAGTTAATCTGCACACATTAAATAACATGTCCTGACTGATTCAACATCGCCATCCCTGAACTACTGAAGCTAGACACATGATATTTGGACAACAGGTTCCTTTTGTGATGTAAGCACCCACTACGAAAGGATTTTTGGCAATTCATCTCCTACGGAGATAAAAAGGTTGAAGAATTGTTTTATGGAAATGCGAAACCTCTGAACTTCAAGACGTGTCCATTTGTATTCGGACATTCTATTAGAAATGGATGAATACGTCTATTAGATTCTATTAGAAGGGGTGAAATAGGGGATTGAAAGTTGGTATTGAAGAGAAAAAACCTTCGTTGAATTTTTTTGAAACTTCGCATAAATTTCATACCCCCTCTTCACCTCTTTCTGGGTCGATTACCAAAAAAATAAGAAATACGTCCTCACTGTATCTGAATGGTCGATCATTTATTTTCTGCTCCGATTTGGAACTCTACTCTATGCTCCGTTTATGTTTATGTTTCAATTTATGGCAGTATTCCAAATCCGAATCATCGATTTTTGCAAATTTTGTCATACCCTTCTTCAAGTGTATTTTCTGGGAAAAGTAGTTGAGATGTTAGGATGAGTCCAGCGACATTATCTAAGTCTGCCAAAGTACTTTCCGAAACCCCTCCGATAAATCTCCGTTCCTCAAATAGAATCGATGCCACAACTGTTTGAAACTCCGTAATTTTGGCGATTCTGGAAAAGTGGCTAAAAGGGTCAGAAAAATTTGTTATCGACTTTCAAATAATTTTAAAGGTCTATCTAAAGGGAAATTACCGATTACGAATATAACCGAGTTTTTGGCAAACACTAAAAATTAAGCCGGAAAATCGCCCAAAATGTGTCCCGACGCAGGCTACTTAGAGGCTACTGGCTAGAGACTGCATAGAAACATTGTCAAATGACGATCACACGAAGGGATCACTGGGTGTGATCGGGGAGACATACCCGCGTAGAAATTTACTAGGGTTAGCCTGATCAGGATCAGGCCCCGATCGGGATGTGATACGGGTAACACCTATTACGGGCATCCTGATCCGGCCTCGACCGGGCCGGAAGTATCTGGGCCCTAGATCAGGCAATACTAAAATGGCCCTGCTAAGGCCGCTCCTGATAAGATCCTACTAAGGCTTTCCCCTATAGGTCCCTACCAAGGGTTGCCCTGATAGGCCGTACTAAGGCTTTTCATGATAGGGCCACACTAGGCTCTCCCTAATGAGGCCCTACCAAGGCTTTCCATGATAGGGTCGTACTAGGCTTTCCCTGATTAGGCCATAAACGGGCTTGCCCTATAACTGCCTCAGCAGTCGATAGATGCACATACCCTCTTATTTTCCATGTGGAAACTACGATTTGACAGCATCGTAGCTTCGGAGTTTCGATGGATTCTTAAATTCTATTTAAAAAAAAGGTTTCATGGACTGTCACTACAAAAAACGTTATGCAACTCGGAGGCGTGTTGGCAGTTCGTGGCAGGTTTGTGAAGCCGAGAGAGAGAGAGGAATTATATATATATATATATATATATATATATATATATATATATATATATATATATATATATGGTAACACGCGTTTTGACCCGACGACACAATATCCGCAGGACAAAATATCTGCCGATATTATATACAGTTTAAAGTGTACATTCATGCCGTTGAAATTGATTCCATCATAAAAAGGAAGAAAATTATTAATATGTGACGGATATGTTTGGGTTTGTTTGTTTGTTTGGGTTCAATGAAGAAATTCGTATTATGACCCCACCCCACTATCTCACACATCCCACAAAGGTGTTTTGCGCGCGACTCCGTTGATGTGGTGGACGAGATTTAGGATTTTGTCTCGCGGATGTTTTGTCATAAGGATATTTTGTCGTCGGTATCCGAAAGACAAAATATCCTCATGACACAACATCCGCGAGACAAAATTTTAAATCTCGTCCACCACATCAACGGAGTCGCGCGCAAAACACTTTTGTGGGGTGTGTGAGATAGTGGGGTCGGGGCATAATACGAATTTCTTCATTGAACCCAAACAAACAAAGCCAAACAAACCCAAACATATCCGTCACATATTAATAATTTCTTCATTGAACCCAAACAGACAAACAAACCCAAACATATCCGCCACATATTAATAATTTTCCTACTTTTTATGATGGAATAAATTTCAACGGCATGACTGTACACTTGACATGGAATAAATTTCAACGGCATGACTGTACACTTTAAACTGTATATAATATCGGCAGATATTTTGTCTTGCGGATATGTTGTCATTACGATATTTTGCCGTCGGATCAAAACGCGTGTTACCATATATATATATATATATATATATATATATATATATATATATAAGGTTAAGTTTGAAAAATCAAAAGCATGTTATTCGATAGAACTCTTTAATTATCACAATGATATCAACTGATTGATATACTTAATGTGATACAACAAGTAATTATAGGAATTCATTTGGTCTCTTATGCCATATCTGCGACCAGGGGCATAGGGGCAGCGTGCGTAGCTATAGCTAGGAAGATACTAGGTTCAATACCCATATAGGCGAATTATTTTCTTCGAACAAAATCATTTCAGCAGGCCTGCAGCATTTTGGATTTTTGAAATATTTTATGCATATAGGATACTTGGATTCACAGTGTATATTGTAGGGGTGGGCGGGTAGCAGAATTGGTCGGGTCGGGTCGGGTCGGGTAATTAGACTATGATCCGATCGTGTACCCGAGTTTTTCGGGTACCCGTGATCGGACCGGCATACTTGAACTTTATCGAGTACCCGACTTTTTCGAGTACTCGTCTCACATCGGGTACTCGATACGTCGTGTTGCCGGAACAAAATTTCGTTTCATAGTATAGATAGCGCCACGGAAACGTACCAAAACGGACGAAATAGACTCCAGCTTAATGTTCTCTACCCTTCGCTTATACGTTGGAGTTCATAAGAAACACAAATAATTTAATTAATAATTTTAGTATTTTTGTTATGCATATATTTACAATTTTTTTCCGGCAAACTTCTTTTAAGACACTCGCATTTCAGGAAATATCGAGATATTTGAATGTCGAAAAACTGAATAAAAGCAAGATTCTCTGTCGAATTTTCATTAATTCTGTCCAGTGCTAACTGGTAATTTCGGCGATTCATTCTTCTTAATTTAATTTTTTTTATTTTTTTGCAGGTAAAACTTGTTCTTCAAACGCTTATATTTCTGAAACCAATCAAGATATTTTCAATTTTAAAATGTCAAATGGAAGCTACATTCTTCTCGCTTCAAATAAACGCAAGGCGTTGAATTTTGTTCTTTTTGGATTTTTTCTCCATTTAAAACCCACGTAAAAAATTTCAAAACTTCAAGGCGTGCGCCGGAACAGAAGATATTCATTGTATATTTTTTCCTTTCGCACACATTTTAGTGATGGCAAAACGCAACTTTCCCGCGCTATTACGATACGATCCGCCAAAAGTGACCGTTTTTCACTCCACCCTAACACTCACACACGCACTCACACACACACACTCGCACGTATGCGTAGACAGCCACAGGATAGAAAAGTGAGACGAAAAAAGATTTTCTACAGTATTATCATTTATTCGTTTTATTGCCTTCTTCGAGTTTTCGTTTTCTCACATTATTTGATCGATACACCTAAATAAAAAATAAATATAAATAACAGATACGGACCTCCTAGTCGTTTACGAATATTCGGAGTTTAAGAGTACTCAACGTTTATGAATATCAAAAATTTGAGAGTACCCGATTACCAAATTCTTACTCGAATTACTCGAATCTTTATTTATTCAGCTTGAATATATTTAATATTCAATAAGAATTCAGTACGAGTTGTGTGCGGCCGTGTTGATGAATACTTGTTATTATGGACTCGGCTTCGATTCGGCCAATGAAGGTTTCCAAGGTCGCGATGGAAATAAACGTTTTTCTGTTTTACGTTTCGATTCTTGATTCGGATCCTCTTCAGAATTTTATTTATTCTATATATTATGAATTACAAATGATATAGATAGAGTTTACAAGATTTTAAATAATTTCGCTATGTGTTATAAACGAGTTATAAATGTGTTATAATGATTTGGGTAAATTATATGTTAGTTTTGTTCTAATTTGAATAATAGTGGTATTATATGGGCAATTTATTGTAATATGTTAATTTATTCTATTTATTGCGTGACAAGAGTGGTGTGGGAAAGTGTGATATTATCTATTATAGATTTTTAGGTTAAGAAATATGTCAAATGAGTAACCAGAATATTGTTGATATTTTCAGTTTTATGTTTGTGTTTGGAAGATGATTAAAATAGACAGTATTGATGCTGGTGCAATACTGGCTTATGGAGGTGAATCGGAGGATTGATTCGAACATTAATTTCAATCGATTGAAAGATTTATCGTTTATTGGCGATTTCTATCATCTGTGAAGGTTTAATATTATAAGAGAATTTTTGGTTTGATCTATGAATTTTTTTTTTAATTAATGAAATGTCTTGTGAAAGTGATATTTGCCAATTGAATTTAATTCTTTTTAACTAAAAATAACTATATCTTCGCAAGCACAAGGAGGAAAACTAGAAATGTTCAATGTTCTACATGTCGAGTGGTGAAGTCTCTGAGAGTTCGAGAACAACTAAGCGGCGAACTTAATTTTTCCGGAGCGAGGGAGAATGATCCTTTTGGCAATGTCGTGTCAAGAGTTTTAAAATTCCGGTGTCATGTTAAGAATTTTTAAAATTAATGTGTCATGTCAAGAGTTTGGAAGTTTAAAATTCCTGAGTCATGTTAAGAATTTTTTTATAATTAATGTGTTGTGTCAGGAGTTTTGAAGTTAATGTGTTGTGTCACGCAATAAATAGAATGAATTAACATATTACAATAAATTGCTCATACAATACCACTATTATTCAAATTAGAACAAAACTAACATATAATTTACACAAATCATTATAACACATTTATAACTCGTTTATAACACATAGCACAATTATATAAAATCTTGTAAACTCTATCTATATAATTTGTAATTCATAATTTATAGAATAAATAAAATTCTGAAGAGGATCCGAATCAAGGATCGAAACGTAAAACAGAAAAACGTTTATTTGCATCGCGACCTTGGAAACCTTCATTGGCCGAATCGAAGCCGAGTCCATAAAAACAAGTATCCAAAAAGAATAACTGAAAGAAATAAGATCATCGTAGGCCGTGAGACATGGAGAAAACATATTCCATGTGAAAAGGTTCTATTTAAATTAAACATTCCTTTCTGATCAGGCAACCTGATAGGGGCCTCATTAGGCAACCAGGTAAGGCCCATATGTGACACAACGTTACATTTCCTAGTAGGGTCCTTTTAGGCTGCCTTATTAGTGCCCTACCAGGGCAGTCAGGCAACCTGAACGGGCCCCATAGAAATTTCTACGCGGGAAGGTTCAATTTGAGTTTGGGTTTTAATTTTTTTTTTCAAATATAAAACTGTTCCTTAACAGACCAACAGACTGACAGACATCGCACTGCCTAAACCATTGAAGATAGAAACATGAAATTTGAAAGATATGTTTCTTAGAGGGTGTAGAGGTACACTAAGAAATGATTTTCCGAAAATCAACCCCTAAGAGGGTGCAATGCAATGTAAATGTTTGTATGGAAAAAATCGAACTTTCCACTCCCTATGAACAATAATATAAATCAAATTTGCACCGTCCAGTTTAGCGAAGCATATTTAATGTTTTTCAGGTTTTCAGGAACCTCGAAGTGATGGCTCGTGTCCCTATTTGTGCTTTTTAATTTTGATGGAGCTAATTTTAAACCGCCGCTGAAGAAGAATTTCAAGAAACTTTTGCTCGGTCCATTTTAGCAGTCCGGGGATTATTTTTTAGGTTCTAGCCAATCGCGAAGTACAGCATGTATTCTCGGATGACTCGAGCATCCAAGTTTGAAAAAAAAGGAGCCAATTTGCATGCTCCATTCCCTCGAATGCAAAGGTAACCTGCGTGGCTTCGTAAAACGAAGTCTTAATGTATATCGGTTTGCACTCTGGTCAATTTGGTATTATTGAATGAGAATTGGCGTCAATCAAAGCTGATTATCGTTTGCGCTCGTGATAGAGAGAAAGAGGGGGGGGGGGGGGGGAGAGATGAATATTTCGGGTGGCTGTGTACGGTGAAGATCTTATCCACCACAGTGTCTCCCCCGCAGTCGTGTGCTCATATACCAGAGGCGATAAACTTTGACGCCCGGATTATAGCGGAATCCCGCGCGATCCTCGTGTCCCACGATAACATCTCTTAGGAGCGTGCGTGCATCCCGCTCTCGCCCTCCCCACCTTTTTGCACCGCCCCCCCCCACCCCCGCCCCTGAGAGTTCCCTCTGCCGCGCATATACTTAATTTATCGGGAAATAAAATTACGAATTATGCTAATTTCTATCTCCGGCGCTGTAATAGGCAGCCTGGCGATCTTCGACCTCGCCAGGGTTTTTCGTCTGCGCGCGCACCCGTACGAGCAAACTCATGCACGAGTGGGGTATAGTTTACGCGAGCATGTAATACAAAACGGCGGTCGAATATAGATTTGGAAAATTGTCTTTTCAATAATAAAGAAGCCATCAAGGGTAACACTGTAAAAAATTAGCGTGTTGTCGGTGTGTTGAAGCAACACACAACACGCCTACAGCGTGTGTAGGACCTGATTAACGTGTTGAAACAACGTGTTTTACTTATTTTACCGTGTTGAAACAATACGCTCTATACCATTCTTGGTAACAACACGTTTTAAATATGTTGCTGTAGAACACGCTTAATGTAACACACATGAAGCGTGTCGAATCAAGCCATTTTCTTTCAAACAACACACTTAGTGTAGGTACACGCGACTCGAACGACACAAAGCGTCGTGAAACAACTCACTTGCTCGCGTGTACCACAAACAACACGCGTCCAGTGAGTTGATATGACAATATGGCGGCTTTATAACCTCGCTACGTTATGTAAGAACTTGCGAAAGAATTTTTCTATTGCGAATTGTGTTATTTCAAAAGCGAAACACATAAGTTTTTGCTCGTCGTGCACACCTACATGAATGAAGAAAATGGTGTGCTCTGTGAAACCATGGTAATTGCAACACTCAGTTTATTGACGTATATATAAAATAATTTTTTGGTAAAGTGTCACTGCGAAGAATTTTTTTTATTTTGTGCGGATCAATATTTTGTTCGTTGTTAAGAAAAGTTTCTGTCCAGAGTGAAGAAAGATGCTTCTAGGGCGCAAATTTAATTCTATGCGTACCAAGTTTTCTGTTCAGTGGGAAGAAATTTTCTGTGCGGAGTGGAGGAAATTCGTTGTTCCGGGCAAAGGAAATTTTGTATTCTGTGCGGACCAACTTTTCTGTCCGGAGTGAAGTAAATTTCTTGTTCGGGGCAAAGGAAATTCTTTATTTTGTGCAGACCAATTTTTCGGTCCAGGGCAAAGTAAATTCTCTGTCCGGAGTGAAAAAAATTCCTTGTTCGGGGCAAACGAAATTTTTTATTCTGTGCGGACCACTTTTTCTATCGAGTGCAAAGAAAGTTTTCTGTCCGGAGTGGAGGAAATTGCCTATACGGGGCAAACGAAATTTTTAATTCTGTGCGGACCAATTTTTCTATCGAGTGCGAGGAAAGTTTTCTGTCCGGAATGGAGGAAATTGCTTGTATGGGGCAAAGGAATTTTTCTTTATGTGTGGACAAATTTTTCTGTTGCGGGCAAAGAAAATGGTCTGTTCGGAGTGAGAGAAATTTCTTGTTCAGGGCAAAGGAAATTGTCAGTTCGGAGTGAGAGAAATTTGTTGTTCGAGGCACAGAAAATTCTTTATTCTGTGCGGACCAATTTTTCTGTCCAGTGCAAAGAAAATTGTTTGTTCGGAGTGAAGAAAATTGCTTGTACAGGGCAAAGCAAATTCTTTATTCTGTGCGGACTAAGTTTTCTGTCCAGTGCGAAGAAAGTTTTCTGTTCGGAGTGAAGAAAAGTGCTTGTACGGGGCAAAGGAATTTTTTTTTCTGTTCGGACAAATTTTTCTGTCGAGAGCACAGAAAATTGCCAGTACGGAGTGAGAGAAATTTCTTGTTCGGGGCAAAGCTAATTTTTTATTCTGTGCGGACCAAGTTTTCTGTCCAGTGCTAAGAAAGTTTTCTGTTCGGAGTGAAGAATAGTGCTTGTATGGGGCAAAGGAATTTGTTTTTCTGTGCGGACAAATTTTTTTGTCGAGGGCAAAGAAAATTGTATGTTCAAAGTGAGAGAAATTTCTTGTTCGGGGCAAAGAAAATTCTTTATTCTTTGCGGACAAATTTTTCTGTCCAGTGCAAAGAAAATTGCCTGTTCAGAGTGATGGAAATTTCTGTTCACATTTCACATTTTATGTGTGTTGGGTGTAGACACATACACATAAAATGTGAAATGTCTTCATTACTCTTCTCGTTCAATGTAACCATGTATTCCGGTTCTTGATGAAAAACCGCAAGTATAGCCGATAGCACAATGGTTAGCGTACGTATTAGGTATAGAAGTAACTAGGTTAGGTAGGTTCGAAACCGGCTATGGACAATAAAATTTATTCGCAGGAATTGATTTCAGGACGACTGGAACTCATCAAGTATGGTAGTAAACCATTGGAATAAACCACCAGTAACGGAGAAACCTTTTTTATTTATTTTTAAACGTATGCCTACGTGACGTCTTGTACGTTATGCCCAAGCGTCCACAAGTACACATCAAAAAGTGTGTTGATTTAGCCATCAACACATTTTAAACATGTTGAAATTGGCGACAAGCGTTTACACGCCTAAAGTGTATCGAAACAACACGCTTTGAACTTGCTAAAACACGCTTGAAGCGTATTGACAGAACACGCGTAAAATGTGTCGTTCGACATCAACACATGAGTTGCCGTGTTGAAAACGGCGACACGATTACACACGTGAAACGTCTTGGAACAACGCATTTGTTTTTACAGTGAATAGACTCTAATTCTTTTGTATAAGTAGGTATCGTTTTAACCCAACTAGAAATTTTTATCCAGCAGCCTGAAGACTGGTCAGGCCGCTATCAAGCTGCGGTCCGTAATACCGTAGTACGGCACGTTTGGTCAGTGCGGGAAGTCCCCCGAACCAGTGGAAACTTAGTCCGGCCGCTAGTAGGCACCCTGAACAGGGTCAAGTATGGGAGCCTGTATGCCGCTGTAATATGGCGTCCATAGACACCGTGTTACGGCACGCCTGCTCTGTGCCGGATGTCGACCGAATCAGTAGACCCTTAGTACAGACGCGAGAAAGCACCCTCAACAGGGCGAAGTACGGTAGCCTGTATGCCGCCGTAATATGGCGTCCATGGACGCCAGGTTACGGCAGGACTGATTTGCGCCGTGGGTGGAACGGATCGGTGGAACCTTAGTACGGGCGCGAGGGAGCACCCTAAACAGGCCGAAGTACGGTAGCCTGTATGTTGCCGTAATATGGCGTCCATAGACGCCGTGTTACGGCACGCCTGATCTGTGCCGGATGTTGGCCGTATCAGTGCAGCCGTAGTTGGCGAATCAAGATTTTGAGGTTAGGTTTCATTGACGTCTGCGATATAAACCGCGTGAATTCGAATAATCTACACTCTGCGAGCGGGTAATAGACATGGACTAATTGTTTATATAAAAACGAACTGAAACGATATTATTTAATAATACATAATTCAAACTATTCTTAATGGCAGAACCTAAAATGACTGATTTATATATATATACATATATATGTATGTGTATATGTGTGTGTGTGTGTGTGTATATATATATATATATATATGTATGTATGTATATAATATATAAATAATAATAAAAGTGAATTTACTATTCTTGTCGAAATGACATGCGTGTGAGTTGTTTTCACAGCCTAAGGCTGGGAATAGACGTCCGATTTTTTCTTTCCGACAATCCGATCCGACAGTCGGATCCGACTATCGGAAGGCACTCGTGCCATACATTTGTTTGAGCATGCAATACACATCCGATCCGACTATCGGAACTCGGATCCGACTATCGGGTCGGATGTGTATTGCATGCCTACTCAAATGTATGGCACGAGTGCCTTCCGATAGTCGGATCCGACTGTCGGATCGTGTTGTCGGATAGAAAAATCGGATGTCTATTCCCAGACTAAGGGCCTTAGCACACGACGTATTTTCTACGCGCAGACGACGCGATGCAAACGCGATACACACATGATCCACAGGCTTTTTGGACTGAAAAATGCATATAGATCAAGTGTGTATCGCGTTTGTGTCGCGTGGTCTGCGCATAGAAAATACGCCGTGTGCAAAGGCTCCAAATGGGCAAAAAAAATGAGCGGTAAAAACATAATTATTGTTGCATTGCAATGATGCAACCTTGAATCATGCAACCTTCAACATCATACATGAAATTATTGACATTCTTTAGAATAGAATTAGACTGATAAAGATAGGGAAAAAATAAGAAACTTTACACAAGTGTTAGGATGGCCAAATTGGTAGCGCGCCCAGCTTTAGAACAAGAAGGCATGTTAGGTTCAATCCCGAGGGTAAGTACAAACTTCAACGAGGCAGAATACGTTTTAATTCAATTATCATGTAGGCAGAAACATAAACAAGGTATATGAAAACAAAAAATACTAACAGAGATTTTTTATTCATAATTTTTTGATTGTTTTTATTTGTCATTTCGGCGAAGATACGGCAGCTGAATCAGAGCCTGCAAAGGTATACTGATCAGGCCTGTAACCGGCATTCGCATCAGGGCCGGATGCAAAAAGCGTTTCACCCCTGTTGAACCCCTGATACGGCGGCCTATAAAGTGCTCCGAAACGGAATACGGCATGCCGGATACGGCCAGAGTCTGCCCCATAGCAAAATTTCTAGTCGGGAAGTGATAAGTAAGTTACTACTTACCTATCACTTAAAACGTATTAAGGCCTATCTTGATAAGTAAGTATTATTAGTACGTTTTAATTACGTTGAGAAGTAAGTTTTAAGTGATAAGTAGGCTAATACTCAATTATCACTTAAAACGTATCAAAGCATGTATCGATAAATCATTATTAAGTGAGTTGATACGTAAAGTTTTACTGAAGAGTACGGTAATACCTACTTATCACTTAAAACGTATTGAAGCGCATATCGAGAAGTAAGTCACTAAGTAAGTTTGTAAGTAAGTTTTTAGTGATAAGTTAGCTACTTACGTATTACGTTTTAAAGCTCCTTAAAACGTTCTCAAGCTCATCTTGATACGTAAGTTTAAAGTGAGTTTTAAATGATAAATAAGTCAATACTTATAACTTGAAACGTGTTAAAGCATGTCTCGATGAGGATGTTAAGAGGAAAGTTTTAAGTAAATTGATAAGTAAGTTTCAAGTGATAGGTAAATGTATACTCACTGATCACTTGAAACGTAGTATAGCGTCTCTCAATAAGTAATCTGATCGGAAAGTTTAAGGGGTAAGTGAATAAATACTCATTTATCACTTAAAACCAATTGAAGCGTATCTTTAAAAGTAAATTAATTGGTAAGTCGATAAGTAAGTGTTGAGTTATGCATGATGGAATACTTACTTATCATCTTGAAACGTAATAAAGTGCATCTTGATAAGTAAGTTTTAAGCAAGTTGATAAGTGAGTTTTGAGTATTAAATAAGTAAATCCTTACTTATAACTTAAAACGTGTTGAAGCGTGTCTCGATAAGGCGTTTAATAGGTAAATTTTAAATAAATGGTCCCGTAATGTGTGATAAGAAAGTTAGCACTGATTTATTACTTAACACGTATTAAACCGTATCTCGATAGGTAAGGGTCAAATAAGTTGACAGGGAAGTTTTAAGTGATAAGTAAGTTAATACTCAATTATCCTTCTAAACGTATTGAAGCATGTCTTAATAAGTAACCCGAGTAGAAATTTCTTAGGATTAGCCTGACCAGGATCTGGCCCCGATCGGGGTGTGATACGGGTAACACCTATTACGGACATCCTGATCCGGCCCCGATCGGGCTGGAAGTATTTAGGCCCTAAATCAGGCTATACTAAAAAGGCCCTACTAAGGCCGTCCCTGATAAGATCCCACTAAGGCTTTCCCCGATAGGGCCCTACTAAGGCTTTCCATGATAGGGCCTTACTAAGGCTGTCCCTAATATGGCCCTACTAAGGCTTTTCCCGATAGGGCCCTACCAAGGCTTGCCCTGATAGGCCCTACTAAGGCTTTCCATGATAGGGCCTTACTAAGGCTGTCCCTAATATCGCCCTACTAATGCTTTCCCCGATAGGGCCCTACCAAGGCTTGCCCTGATAGGCCCTACTATGGCTTTCTCTGATGAGGCCATAAATAGGCTTGCCCTATAACTGCCTCAGCAGTCGATAGATGCACATAACCTCTTATTTTCCACATGGAAACCTCGATTTTACAGCATCGTAGCTTCGGAGGTTCGGTGCATTCCTCAATTCTCTTTTAAAAAAGGTGCTATGGACTGTCACGACAAAAAACGTTATGCAACTCGGATGCGTGTTAGACGATTTTGGCAGCTTTTTATGGCGAAGAGAGAGAGCGGAATTATATATATATATATATATGCTATGGATTTTTGAAACCTAACCTTATATATATATAAGGTTAAGTTTCAAAAATCTATAGGATGTTATTCGATAAACCTCTTTAATTGTCACAATGATATTAACTAATTGATATACTTTATGTGATACAGCAAATAATTATAGGAATTCATTTGGTCTCTTATGCCATATCTGGGACCAAGATGTTACAAGCACTCGGTAGCATAGGGGCAGCGTGCGTCGCTTGGGGTAGGTACCCCAAGCGGTTGGGGTAGGTACCCCGGCTGGAAATTTGTTCAGGCTAGCCAGGCAAACTTATAGCAAACGTGAAAATGGCCCCAATGTGGTTTGCCTTATCAGTGCCTATGGCATATGGCTCTATTAGGAGGCCCATGCATGGCAGTGCTCAGGCAAGCGCTTAAGTGGTGGCGCTAGTGTTGCATTTAAAAACTATATGCTTGCACGTGTGTCATTGTGTACATCGTGTTTGGGTTAAAACTTGAAAGTTTTAACGAAATATAAAAAGGATCACATAAAGTGAAACCGTTACGAATCGCAAAGAGAGGAGCCGGTATTTGACAAGGCTGCGTGTTAGGTGATGTCGTTCGAAGAAAAAAGTTGACAAGTCCCGATCATCGGTACAAGTGCCAGGTATGTATAACGTTACTTTTTTCAACTTTTATAAAATTCATGAATTTTTATACACTTGGGTATAGAATAGTATCAATATAAAATATAATTCAAAAAATATAAAAAAATATTTTTAAAAAATTAAAAAATAGTATAATATTAATACAAAATATAATTTGAAAAATGAGAATGATATATGTTGTTTTGTTTACGAAAAATTTGCATATTTATAGAAAGAAGCCGAAATGATAAAATTCAAGATCAGGAAAGTCTTGATAAAGCTACTAGCAAACAATATCCTAATACCAGCGGAGAGGATTCGAACACCAGCGAAGATCTCCATGCCAGTGAAGAGGGTTTTAATGGCAGCGAAGAAGATCACCACGTCAGCGGAGAGAATCTCAACCCCAGCGAAGAAGATCTCCATGTCAGCGGAGAGGGTTCTAATGGCAGCGAAGAAGATCCCCATGTCAGCGGAGAGGATTCTAATGGCAGCGAAGATATATTGTATATATTGCACTACGTTAATAATATTTCTCTTGCAACCTGTATGATATAGATTTCAAATGTTTGCATATTTCAGATGTCATACTGTCAAAACCAACAACGAAGGAAGTGCGATAGTTAAACAAATCCAGCAAGCTGACGGAAAGGTGCTGAACAACGCGAAGGACTGGGACGTGCACTGCTCAGAATGACAAAAAAAAGAATTACCACAAGCGTGAGGATATACCGTTTAAATATATATTTCAAATAAATGTATAAACAAAAATATTTAAAAAAATAAAACTAAGAATAATAATAACAATTAACAAAAATAAGAACAAAGAAACAAACAACCAAAGACACGGTCAATAAGTTCAGAAATATATGTTTTGTTGTCAAACTGTTCAGAGGTAACTTGGTGTTAAATATTCAATAAATAAAAAAAGTTTTATGTTATTTGTTCTGTATATTTTCTGTAATACATCCGATCAGGCAGCCGTATACACGCCATCATAAGGCGCCAGGATAGTCGCCCAATGAGGCTGCCAGATTTGGGCGTAATCAGGTTGCCAGATCCCGCCGTTATCGGGGACAGCGTTACATTTTTGTTCACGCCGTGATCAGGTTGCCATACTAGCGCCATATAACGGCAGTCAGGCAACCTGATCCGAGCGTGATTAGCGCCATAACTAAATTTCCAGCCGGGTAGGTACGAGGTTCGATTCCCATATAGGCGAAATATTTCCTTCAAACAAAAAAATTTCAGCAGGCCAAGGAATGACGAATTATGATACAAAATCATTGCAGTGGCACTTTATATTAAGTGGTTCATTCTATTTTGGATTTTAGAAATATTATATGCATTTCATTCTGATCAGGCAACCTGATAGGGGCCTGATCAGGCAACCAGGTCAGGCCCATATGTGACACAATGTTACATTTCCTAGTAGGGCCCTTTCAGGCTGCCTTATTAGTACCCTACCAGGGCAGTTCGGCAACCTGATCAGACCCTGATTTGGGCCCCATCAAAATTTCTACGCGGGGAGTTTGAAGTGATAAGTCAGCTAATACTTACGCGTCACTTGAAAAGAATTAAAGCGTATCTCAATAAGTAACGTGAGACTTACTTATCATTTAAAACTTGAAGCATAAGATTATCTGAATTCAAAACTATTAGTAATTTTCTTATCGATTTTTTTTAAGGCGAAATGACCCACGCTCTGAAGTTTTGACGCCAGATGCCGCCGCCACGCCGCATACGTATCCATGTGAGTATAAGTGAGCAACACACACGCATTTTCTCACAATTATCAACAACGATATTTTTCGGAACGCTTCTCAGTTATTTTTTTACAGAATGCAATGGTTCAAGTTGCAAAGTGCGTCGTTGTAGTATGTCTAGTAGCTATTTACTATTATAATACAATTTCTTCCCCAAAACAGTTTTCTGGAGGAAGTCAGGCCGTTATTTTTTTTTTAATTACGAATATCCACACGTATAGCTTCCCCCTCAAGCAATTTGACGTCGACTGGGTAAATTTTGATTTATTTTTTGTCGCCGTTTTTTGAGGGAAGTTCCGAAAACTTTGCATGGATTTGTCTACCGGAGAAATCGTGTTATTTCGAATCGAGGGTGTCCGTAAACTTTTTTATCTTTTGAAATATACAATCTTTGTTCCGTCATCGTGCAGTGGATATAGAAAATGTTATGCGTCGATGATGAAGGGCGGTGGATTTGAGAAGGTATCGGGCGCGCGTGTTTATAATCGGCATTCAACACGCGCGTGATATGTGCTTCGTATTCGGTAGAAAACCGATCTCTCTCTCTCTCTCTCTCTCTCTCTCTCTCTCTCTCTCTCTCTCTCTCTCTCTCTCTCTCTTCACCTTCCACTATAATTCCGAGTTGACCGGAGCAACGGATGAGCCCCGAACTACAAAGTTCTCGAACTCGTGAACGACGTATGTAAAATATATTTATATCCATATAGATATATGTATGGTTAGGCGATCCGGGTGCGTTCGGCGGTCGACGCGGAGCGGAAGGCGAGAAACGGGAGGGCTCGCATTCACACGTTGGAAAGGCGAGACTGTATTATTAGATCGCGCGTGCTACCATCTCGCTCTTGGTCCCGCAACACTACGCGGTCGAGATCCAAGAATTGGACGACCCCCGAATTCCCCTTGATTCAATATCAAACTCGCGCGTTACACTTTGTTTCTCGCGATTCGCGAATGCCTCCTCATCGTTCACTCACGTCTGGATGGATTCACTATTTATTGAGCCTGCTTCCTAGAACATTGCAAATATATATTTCGGACGACAGAAAAGTTCCAGTACTTCGCAATAGAATGAAACGCAAAAAATCGTAACAACGTGTAAGACATTCCGGACATCGCATGACTAAATAATAATGATATTTACATATAAACGCATTTTTTCCTGGCTAAAGAAAAGCCCTCTTGGAAAAATCGTTTCGTATTCCTGAAAAAATCAACAAGTTATTATTATATGACAAGAAAATCATGTCGATTTATCAAACACATGTTTGTAACTGAATTTATGGAATAACAGCTTTTTGGCACTGTCACCATTGAAGTTCAGTGGCATCGATATCAGTATGGTTACTTTTTTTGCAGAAGGCGTTACATCTTAATAGAAAAAAATGCTTGACAGTGTTTTTTTTCTACTTTAATCATGTATTAACATCACCAGGATGATATACAAAAAACGATCTAAGTAGAAACATTTTTTTAATTTTATCGCTCATTTTCTGAAGCGCCTCCGATCGCTCCGAAACGCACGAAGCAATTTGGAGTCATTTAGTCTATTCGTTGTACAAAAAATATACAACGACCTAACAACTGAAGGCCTACTATCAAAATGCCTCGGCAGGTACAATTCAAATGAGAACTTCAATTCCACTGTGTGGACGATAGCTCCGCATTTTTCTCGAAACCACATTTTTGAAATCGGGAGATCGCATAATTCGGTCAGTTTTCATCCAACATTTTAACTGTCACTTCTTACATAGATTCTCCGGCGAAGTACACACGATTTTTATTGTTTATCAACATCTCTCGTTTTTATAAACAAACTAAGGCCGAATTTTTAGTGAAAACAAAAAAATGTTTAATAAAATTTAATTAAAATTAAAATTGAATAATTATTAATAAAAACATATTTATTGATAATTGTGTCTACTTCTCTAGCAAAACTGATTGTAAATGACGAAACGTTTTTTATCCAGGCGCTATTCCGTAAGAGTTTTGCGTCCTGCAGACCACCAAAAACCACTCTTGGTGTAGCTACTAAGCCGCCATTCTCTATTTTTCTTTATAACATTTATTTTTTGCCCACGTCAAGGTATGTAGAATAAACCCTCCAACCCTCATTCCAAATGCGTTATGAGTGTTCAGAAAAAAATTCAGTTATACGTTTTTCAAGGGGTACATCAAATGTGACGTATAAGTGAGAATAACGTAGAAGTGAAATACAGTATGTATCCGAAACTCTTCAACATTTGAACATGGCGATTGGTGCATAGTTCCCGATGTTTTTCAATAGCAGTATCTCTATTATTTTAATGTTTGGTTTTCCAATTGAACATTTTGTTGGTAATAATTGAATTATCAGCCAACTTAAGTTTTCGAATTTCCGTTTTGAACTTTTATTTAATGCAAGTTTGTAACACTGGGCTTTGACGTTTTGGACTAGTAATCAACAGACAGGTTCGTATTGATAAGAGATATGTAATCACTATATATGCATACATAGTCGAGGTCAAAAACATCAAAACACCATAACGCAGTCACATGAAATTTCTCCGGTGCGAGAATATCACGTGTGATTAACGTATAGCTGAGAAAAAACGAATCTCGACACCGACGCTGGGGAACAAATTTAATAACGTATAAGCACGAAAAGCGTATAAATGAAAAACGTAGAAATGAAACTTATTATCATCTTTATGAACGGAATCTGCCGGGGCTAGACAAATTTGAGGTATAAATGATAAAAACGTATAAATGCAAAACGTATGAAAAAGGTTTCACTGTATATGAGTTTCAACAAAATCGAAGGCGGACACTTGAGTGATGTTCCGTGTTAGTACAGTTCGTGAAACAAGTTAGGTTGAGATAATAAAGAACCTAGAAGGATGGTCCCCCACTTGCGGCAAGTCATCTGTATACGTTGTATATTTCAACCACGAGAGAAAGCACCGAGTTGGAAAGGTTGGTCATCGTTCTGGGCGTCTGGGTAACGCGACGACGTACATAATACGTTCGTTCGACCTTAGGAAAATCCATGGCGGAAAAAGGTACGAGGCTTTTCGCCTCGGTTTGCAAACAAAGAGACGGAGAGTGCGAGAAACTCGAAAACTCGATGGTTGTTGTCTATAAGGTTGGCATGGGTATACAGCGCAGAGTTGTGTGTATGCTGTGGCGGCTCATGTCAGCGCGAATGATGTGTACACGCTTGAACGATCCCCTCGTTCGGCCAGCACGAAAAACACGCTCGACTCCATTATTTTAGGCCGGAAGATTCTCCTCCGCGGCATCCCTCACCCCTCATTATGTCCTTATAGAATCAGCTGCCAAGTCTGCCGGATGAGCCATGTCCCTCTCACCTGCCGGACCACGTTTTTCCTTACCCCCCGGGCTACTGCTGTAACGACCACCGCGACCCCCCCCCCCCCCCCCCCCCCCCCCCGAGTATCCATTCGGATGTGGTGGTCTTTTTTCTCACCGATATACGTACGTCAATATCGATTCCTGAAAGTCTGGCCAATTGTCAAGATCATGGGTGAAGGTATTATGAGCACGTTCTTCACTATTCGCTGCTGATCCTTTTTTTATTGGGATGTTGAATAAGTTGTCGATGTCTTTTTTTATTGAGGCTTTACTTTGAAAAATCATTCCTAATGCTTTCAAACCTTTCGAAACTGTTGTGTGATCAACCTCTAATGCTTCTGCAAGTTCAGCCAGCATCTGACATGAATCTTCATGAAGTGATGCCTCCAATTTAACGCATCAAAATCATTCTTTTTGAAGCGTCCAAACCAATCTCTGCATGTTGTTTCCGACAGAGCATGGTCGTCGCAAGTCACAATAAGAATTCTGTGTGATTCACCTACAGATTCTTTTTGAATAACGTAGTGCAGTAAAATACTCCGCGAATACTCTTTTTTGGCACGAAATTGGACATGTTCAACACTATCAAAAAAAAGTTGTTTACACTTCGGCGGAATGACATACACTGAATTTCAAGGTTGCTCATAGTACTTCTTTATAGCTGCGTTACCATCTTAAACTACGCGTACGCAGTTTTGGTAACGCCATCTGTCGGAAAACAGCGAAAACTTATTCAACGTCTCAATACATGCGCAGAAAATGTGTGTCTTCAAAAACGCAAACAGGCCTACCGGCTATTTCGGCTAAATACGTAAATCGAAGGTTGGCAGATTTAGCATTGTTTCTTATGGAAGAGGCGTGACAGTTATCTCACGAAATTTGATTTGTATTTTGTAATGGCATGAATTGGAACAGAAAGCGTAACGTGTTCCAGGGATTTTCGGGATTGAAGTAGTATTGGAAAAATACAATTGGGCACCACTAGTGTGACACTTTCAGAAAATCGATTTTTTTGTTGCATTTTTTCGATAGTCCACACCTTCAAGTGTACCTTACTACTATACTATACTTTATACTATTATCGATCTAAAACAATGAAATCAATATTTTTATCTTTCAACGCGTTTTTTCTCTGAACGACATTTTTCAACTTTGCTGCAGTTCTACCTCGAATACAAATCATCCGATCGATTTGAATCTTCTTTAGCGTATTTAGTATTTGTGTCTTCATACAACGACTTTCCAGTTTTCCGATTGGATAAAAAATGTCAATGCGCCATCCATAAAACTGTCAGATCTTTAAGCGTAATTTAGTACTTTTTTTACTCCGCCATTTTGGGAATATTAATTTTTTTTCACAATATAGCGTCATTGTTCAGGCAGTATATTCTTTTTGACGGATTTTCAATTTTTTTCTATTTCGAGCACTCTAAAGGCCGCAATTTTACGGTGGGAGAAGGTTTTTTTTAGACTCGGAAGCCGGTGCATAACTCGCTGAAAACTGAATATTTTCATACAAAAAAATCACTGTATATACATAATTTATACACAAATATATCCTCGAAATTCCAAAACACTCGATGCAATACTTTTATTTCAATAAATTCCCGACAATCACCTTTTTGGAGCAGTCGCCCTAGTGACTACTCCGAATACTACGAATACTAAGGTATTTCTTTCGCGCAGGGCCGTATACTAGAGGGCCATAAGCACCGCCCGTCTGTATCATTGGTGAATTACAGTGGCGCTTAATAAAAATAAGTCACAATCAATTATTGTACCCAACGATAAACTGGAATAAAAAATTTTGCGCAAATTTAGTAGATATAGACATTTTTTCTGAAAAGCCGCGGCTACGAATTACCTTCTGGTAGTCATACACTTTTCTAAGTTTTATCATCAATATTTTACTCAAGCATTCGGTGATCTCCTGTTCGGAAATTTTTCGGTCGAAGTTCGGTAACTTGGCTTAAAATTTTACTAGTATACTGGGATGTACTTTCGCTTGATTAGAGATGAAAATCAGTTAACTGTTAAATTTTCGGGTGCGTGGAAGAAATACTTTAATGATATTTTTGTAGCTACTGGCGAGCATAGTGTTCAATCTGAACCAATATAATGACGCTATGAATTTGGGTCATTACGACGAGATATATTTAGACAGGAAAAAATAAGCAATATTAAGAGGTTTTTCTAAACTAAGAAATAAGATATAATTTTTCTACAATTATCAAACTTTAGGTATACTTTAATAGTAAATTTAAGTATACAAAACCGTTTTTTTTTTTAATTTATTCATCATCAAAATGACGGAGCAGAGTGTTACAGCAAGGTCACCGCGGGAGTTGCGAATCGGCGTGAATGTCTAACTTCCCGTAGACTTTGATTTGCAAAAAAGTTCAAACATTTTTTCAGTTAGAACAGGTATAGTTTCTATGTGACGGTAATTTAAATGAAGAAAATGCAAATTAAAGAAAATGGTACACATTCACAAAAAAATGAACATTTCACGCAACATTTCTGTAAAATGTGGATTAAAAAAGTAGTTTGTTTTCAATTTTTTCAAAAACAATTCTCTTCAAGTAGATGGTACCAATATTATATTTCTACCGAGTTTCAACTCAATCGGCTAAATAATTTTTGAGTAATCCAGCACGTCAATTACTATAATGCAGTTTCGAGAAAAACGCGTTTGAAGTTCACACCCACTCCGAATCCGAGCGGTGAGGCACAGCGTTGACGGGCTGTAACGTTGGAAGTTTTTCGAATTTCGCTTGGAAACTTTGGAAAAATATTCTACATATATAGTTCTTTCGTTGAAGGAAAAATAAAAGAAATCGATTTTTCGATCGTTGTAAATGTATATCCCGCCTTAAATCGTTAGCCATGCTGTGTCGTTATGTGAGAACGTCAACCCGAAAACACTGTGAAATCCGTGAGATACGTGCGACAATAAATCATTTGTAAAATTCCAGTCGATCGTAAAATGATAGCGACAAATTTGCGATGCTTGAACACAATTAACAAGATTTGTTCACGTGCCCAATTTGTATTATAGTTGAGGGGTCTGCAGAACCTTGAAATTTCAAAAATACATTCTTTCGTTGCATGGGTGTACAGACTAGGGTCTCATTGCCAATTTGCTACAAAGATTTTATAAAAATTCCAAGAGTTTACCGTGTTACGACGATTTTTGTGAAGGGCAATCGTCCCCGTTGCGATTTGCCCTTTTTTCTTCTGCCTTTTTCTCGACACTGTTTTATAAAACAGTGTTAGACATATCTCAAAATCCATTCGTTCGATTCACTTCAATTTCGGACAGAGCATAGTTTATAACATTTTCTAACGTATGGCTGGATTATTTTTTTAATGTTAATCCACTTCTTTATAACATATAATTAAAATTGTTTTTTTGTCGAAAATAGAACGTTTTTTTTCTACAGTTTGCCATTTCTGTAATCTTTAGAATTGCACAACAGTATCCAGTCATAGAAAAGTTGTAGCATTATAGTAAAACTACATTTTTATTTTTCATTCCAGATCACCCTAGTTTCCAGAACCACCTACACCGATTGACCATGCGTCAACAGCGGCCGCCTGTATAGATAATACTGACCTTATACTTATACCTTATACCTTATACCTTACTATGTATGAATTGTGTGTAAAATTCCAACCTTGTCATCCCAATACTCTTATCAGAAACAAATGCCGAAGATCGACCAGTTTTTCGGGCCCCAAGCTACCTCAAAGAGCGTTCAACGCTGCATAATTCAATCCTGAGTGCATTGGACGATAACCCTTCGTGTGAAGATGACGTCATCGTAGGGAAATTTCCCTATTATCTGTAATTTGCATGTCGTCATCGAGCATATCAATAAGCACGAATTACACGGTAATCCCAATTTACAAATTGAGGTACGGTAAGCTTGGGTCTATTAGAAGGTTTTTGAGAAAATTGGTTAGTGTAATTTCATTTCATACCCTATCTGTTTGGTAATGGGCTTTAATTATAGCTAGATTATCTGGCATTATTAATTTTTCTTCTTCTATGATCTTAACTTAGGTAGAGGCTATTTATAAATCCTCGGGAAATGTTTCATTTGACCCTGTGTCGGGGTCAATCGAAACAGTGCCTGGGGTTAGTTGAAATAGGTGTTTTCACCTGATTGAACTAATGTTCTACTAAATCGAGGTACTGTTAATGATGTGTATGAAGGGATAAAGTATGTTTGGTATGAATAAAATATACTTTTAATCGAAATAATCCGTTTGATTGCTTTGCATCACTGAAGGTATATTGAGGTTCTTGAATATTTTTTTACCTTTCGATTTCGATTTTACGATATCTTGGCATCTAAAAATAAAACGAGATTTGGAAAACTTGCTTGCGTGCGAAATGTTTATTCGGAGTCAATAGAAACACGTTTCAATTGACTCCGAACCATTTGTTTCAACTGCCCCCACACCCTCACTTCTAATAATTTACCAAACAGCAAAAAACCCAAATGTTGTAGGTAGGTACTGACCACAATAAACTCAACTAGGATATTCATAGTAATGATGATTGTAAACAACGCTGAAGAAGGAACAATAGTTTGGAAGCAATACGCAATATACTAATGGCCAAAAAAACTTACTGCTTATGTCGAAAGAGCGATGCACCCACATAAAAATGTCCGACGCGTTCGGGGAGCGACGCGCAATGAGCGACAGGTTCCGATACGCAAAGCAGCCCCCCCCCCCCCCCCCGGGGGGGGGGGGCGCTGCTGTCGCTAACCGTCTTCGAGTTATTCAACTTGTTTCATTTGACCCGTGTATCTATCTACCCCAGCCTACCCTTATTTAGATTTCCCGATTTCGTGCATAATAAAAATCGTGTTTTCCCCGACCAGATCGACCGATCGCCCGAACGTTCATCTACCGTATCTACGGACTTGGCACATACGAACGACAAATAAGATCGCCGATACGAAGAAAACAGGGCTGGTCGTAGTCCAATCTTCCGTGATCCAAATCTTGCGCTACCTTATTCTCCATGGTCAATGGGTTGCACATCTGTCGTAAGAACATTGCCAACTCAACGAAGCTACTTGAACGGCTGGGGGGACGATTGCCGACAGATACAAAAAACATACTTCGCATATTCTAGCGATCGAGCAGGAGCCAGCGGTAGCTCCCGGAATATCTTGTTCAAAATGTGTATTGCCTCCGCGGACTCAACTTCGTTTGAAGCAGTGTGCATACGTGTGGATAGCTCCAAAAAGGAAAAAAAATATCGACGAGAACGAGCGGGGAAGATGAAGAAAAAGAGAGAACGACGTGGAGAAAGAAAAACACAGATAAGAACAGACCAGATCCTCGAACTCGGTTTATAAGCAAAGCCCCTTGGGGCGCGATCGTGTTAAAACGCTTTCGGTGTTTCGAAATTCCTTAATCCGGATTACGGTGAACTTGCGAGAGTGAGCATACAGACGTACCTGTTAGCCCTGCGGGGAGCAAGAAAACTCGGCTCGTGTGTGTCTAGACCCCCAGAGCAGAGCGGCGCGAGAGACGTTAACACTTCCATAATAACCACAGTTGTATACCTTGTGTAATATTATAATCGATAAACGACAAGACTACCATTGATTCATCAGCTCTCATACTTGTGACTAGGGTACAAACACTTTTATACCTTTTACACACTTTCAGCCTGTTACGAGGAAGCCTAATCGGTAAACTTTGCCCCTCCTGCGACACTATCGGTCTCCGTCCACCTGCCACGCCGTTCGTGACAACTTAAAAGGTTAGGCTACTGTGAAAATGACAAATACTCGTTCATCGCTTGAGGAAATTCAAATTAACAAGCAAGGTTCAACAAATGGTGTAGGAATCGCAGATTGAAGGTATACTTATGATTACACCGATCGAACTGCTAGTCAAACTTTAACCTCGTTTTTCTCGAACCTATGTTTTTCGAAACGGTGTACCTACACGATTTCTCAACATCTGATGAAGGGATTGACGTGAAATTTGGTACACTTATTCAGTTTAATAATAGTTTAGTCTTGACAGAGGCTTTTTTGCTTAACATTTTTTTCGTTAGTTATTAACAATATAGATGCCGTTTCCCTTTGAAAAATCGAGGGAAAAAATTCAAACCTTTTTTTTATTATTAAAAAATGATAACAAAAAAAGGTTGGTCAAGTCTTAGTCAATATTATTTATTTTGAGGAAAAACTCTTTTTTTCCAGATCAACTGGATAGCCTAAATCAAGTACACCGGTGAGCCCCTGACGTTCAAGGGTCCTTCACGAGATTGTTCATAACGTCTATAATTATGAATATTTTTCTTCGTGAAATTTGGTACACAACTTTGTTAACCCTTCGTCTGGGTCATTTTTACCCCATTTTTTCAACTGCCTGTATCGCAAAACGGCGTAATGTATTCGGCCGCAGTGTGACACTGGAATGTTCCCCCACTCCTACTTTATTGGTGGACACTGGGCCCCCATCTTACATCCTGCCCGTGTACTGAGGACAGCTGTCGAAAAAAGATGTGGGGTTTATTCGACCCCGGTTATAAGTAATGCGGTGAAAGTGGAAACTTTTTTTTGGAGAAATTTTTTGTTTTATTACCACATGTACGTGAGTTGCTATCGAAAATGCTCTTTTTCGTGCAAGTGTGTATTTTTCAACGCATCTCCCATTTTTAATGAATGTTCGGACAGTTTATTTTTGTTTTTTTTTTTCTTGAAAAATACATTTTAGGCCATAAAAAAAGAATCATTGACTACAAAAAAGGCATGTTTACCGAAATATAACGATCTGAAAAACGTCTATGGTCAGTTTGACCTCATACGTAGTCAGAAGTTCGTGGCGGAAGTGTGCGGTCGAAGGGAAAACCAGGAAAATAATCCTGGTTTTCCGGTCGCCCCAGTAGCTTAATCCCCTAAGGGATAACACCACTCTAGAATTTTAGAAAAATCGTTTTTTTTTTGCTTAAAAAATACCTTGGGTTTATAAAAACAATATGCAATTGGTCCTGTAGTGATTTTTTTTAAAGGTTCAATTATCGATTTTGCCGTAGTGCTTCAGACTTCGTTCAGGCGCCTCGTACGACTTTGAACTCGTTTTTTTCGAAACCACTTTTTCAAACTGGGAGGACGGAGTACTTGAACACGTTTGCATAGATCGATTTGAAATTTTGATAGTAGCTTTACAATTACATTCTCTATGGGACTACGTAGGCGTTTTTTTTAAATTAAATGTAACCTTTTTTTATAAACAATGTACTGCTTATTTTTTAGGCAAAAAATCGATTTATTTATTTCAAAGAACGCCATTTCTTCAAAATTTGATTAAAAAATCCCTACTTGGTTCCATGGCTAATAATATATAGAGTATATTTTTTTGTTTTTGTTCCAGGTTTTATACTTTACGAGAAAACCATCCTCCCGTGAAGGTATTTGTAAAAAACACGCTTTTCAACATGGGCCCTGTCGCCGCCATTTTGTATGAAAATTATAGTAATTTTTTAAAATACTTTAATATGCGTTAAATAAACCCTCTTAAAGGAATTCCTATTCCTTTTTTCATACTCCCAAAATAAATTGCCAAAGTTAGGCCTTATTTTCTGCCGCTAGAGTGGTGTTATCCGTTAAGAAAAACTGACGCTAAGAAATTTCGACGCTGGCGTCTCTCGCTGTAGGCCCGTGCCGATTTTCAGCCACGTTACGCCGCTGCCTATCGCCAGAGGCTACTTCTGCAAAATTATCGGCAATTGCCTACACGATATCGTTGGGAACTTTTCTCAAATTCGTTATTTTTCCAAAGAATGTTCAAGTGTCAAAATCGGTGGTTGTAGTATAGCTGGGAGCTACTTCTCTTCCATTTGCGATTAGCTCAACCGAGGGATCATTTTCTGACCTCTTTCGTCAAATATCCTCAGCGGTAATCCTTTCCCAAGTAACCGAATATTCCTCAAGGAGTGTCGAAAAAATTAACGAAATGTTACCATCTGATTCAAATTTATACAGTAAATTCTTCATCATATACTCAATGGGGGCCGGATTGAAATTCCGAACTTTGAATGCTCCGATGGTTTTAAATTCCTAATTTTAATGTTCCGAAATGATAAATTTCGTAAAGATCATGCCAGCGAAAGGCTACATAGTTGGCTGTAAATTATGTACAACGTATAACATTGTGTAGACAAATTTCACATTTGACGTAAAAAAATTCATTCGGAGTTTTGATCTTTCGGGGTAGTATTCTTTCGGAGTTTTGAGCGTTCTCGCATTCAAAGTTCGGAATTTTAACCCGGCCCCACTGAATGCACCCTCCAAATTTCAAATCGATCGTCTACACCATTTCTATAAAACTTACAATTGAAAAAAAAAACTTTTAACATAGGGAGATGCCTACGCTCATCACTGATTGGCAGTTTAACGCACGATATAGTATGAAAGAATGTTTAAAAAGTTATTTAAAAAACTGTCAAATCACTCAGTACATTATGACACTGATGACAAAGTTGTCTCACATTCAGCTCCCCATGTTAAAAAGTGTTTTTGCAATTGTAAATTTTACAGAAACGGTGTGGGCGATCGATTAAAAATTTGGAGGGTGCATTTAATATATGACCAAGAATTTACTGTATGAATTTGAATCAAATGGTAACACCTC
Source organism: Ophion ellenae (assembly GCA_963210295.1). Taxonomy (NCBI): domain Eukaryota; kingdom Metazoa; phylum Arthropoda; class Insecta; order Hymenoptera; family Ichneumonidae; genus Ophion; species Ophion ellenae. The sequence continues at coordinate 25,875,328 of OY723385.1, read as the reverse complement.
GTCAATTGTCCCGAAACTCCTTAACAAAATCCCGAGCAGAAATTTGTTCAGGGTGAAATCCGGACCGGATCAGACTGCCACAATAGCAAATCCGGGCCGGGTCAGGCAAATTCAGTCCTGCCCTGATCAGGGATGTAACGCTTTTGCAAATTCAGGTCCGGATCAGGCACCTTATCAGGCTCTGATCAGGCGCTTTATAAGGACCGGATCAAGCAACTGATCTGGTCCGGATCAGGCACTGTATCTGGCTCGGATCAGGCTTCCATCAGGCCCGGGTCAGGCTCCGTATCCGGCTCGGATCAGGCACTTTATCTGGCCCGGATCAAGCAACTTATCGGGCCCGAATTAGGCACTTTACCAGGCTCGGATTAGGCACTATATCTGGCTCGGATCCAGCAACTTATCTGGCCCGGATCAGGTGCCTCATCCAGCCTGAGACATGCGTGTCATCTGGCTCAATCATTTTATTTTTTTGTTTAAAAGTAGATCAACATTTATTAAATTATTATCGCAGTTACACGTTATCAAGTTTAATAATGTTATTAAAAATATGAAGCGTATGAAAACATTTTTTTACAGGTTAAGTTTTTATATTACTTGACTTGATCGTTTAGTTTTTGTTCCGGTTTTGGCGATGACCGTCCCAATCTTTCGCACTGTCTATGACCGCCGCTAGCCCATCCGAAATTTGTTTCTCTTTGATAGAACCTGCGTGGAGAGTACCATCATACTCTGTCAAGATTCCATCTGAAATACTTTGAATACATAGAAAAATTAGTGAATATACATAGAAAAATCACATCTTTGCATTAAGAGCATATATCAGTCGGATCTAGGGAGCGCCACCGCTCCCCCGTCAAGTATATTTATATTTATCACAAGTATATATAATTCGACCAGGGAAAAGTGAACGATATAGGCTCCGATTGATATATCCTCTAAAGATAATTAAATAATTAAATAATGATTTTAAAATGGTGTACCTCGTAGTGGCGTAGCTCAATCTCTTTTTGTCGTTCTCGCATCATTCGTATACATATAGTGTTGTATATATATATTATTGAGAAAAAAATGTTCAACGGTACAAAATGCACTTTGCGCAATTATTTCTCGTCATCTGGTCCCATGCAAACGTATGTATGAGTACATTTATGTACATATACGTATGTTTGTACCGTTGAACATTTTTTCTTGATACGAAATATATTACACTATATATACAAAAGGTGCGAGAGTGACAAAGTGAGGTTAAGCTACGCCGCATTGTCTTCGCCCATCAAGTCGTATTTTATATATTATCACTGTTCATGTGTAGATAATCCACAGTATAGTCGCAAATATACCTTACCTGAGATTTTGTATGCACTGCACTTTATTGGAGGGCTTGCCTTTCTTCGGAAGAAATTGATGAAACGAACGAGATGTGTCGATGTTGCTACGGCGTGGCTGTTGCGCTTTCTTCTAGGTATATAATACGGGACTGGCTGCCGGTATCAATGTGTTGGCTAATCACATAGGACTCGCACCAAAGTGAAAAAGTGTAGTCATGTACTGCGTGTGCAGCTGTCAAAATATTTCGTGAGGCTTCGCCGACAGAGGCGCTGTCTAGTCCTAGAGAGGAGAGGATACGGAGTGACGAGCTCATGCGAGATAAGGCTTCTATCCGGCGCAAATCAGGCGTGCCTGACTAGGGTGCCTTATCGATGCCTGATTAGGCCCCTATCCGGCGCAAATCATGCGTGTCTGATCAGGGCGCCTTATTGCTGCCTGATAAGCCTTCTATCCGGCGCAATTCAGACGAGCCTTATCAGGGTGCCTTATTGATCCCTGCTCAGGCCCCTGCCTGGCTTAAATCAGGCGTGCCTGATCAGGGCGCCTTATTGATCCCTGATCCGGCCCTGATGGATCCTCAGGCAACCTGATTAGATTTCTGCTCGGGATGGATTTCCCGTGATCCCGACCAATGTCAATAGCAATAAACTTATTATTAGTTCTTCCCCTTTAGTCTATCAGTGCATTGCTGTACCCAAGCTATGCCGCAAGCCGTGCAATCCCCGTCGCCATAGCGTATATGGCGTATATGCCTAACGCAGCACTTAATAAAGCGTAAGAAACGTACGTCGATTCGATTGATAGTGATGCCACGACAGGGTGGCATGCAACAGTTCGTTGTTCTTCTTCCAGCATCCGCACATAATGCGTATGTATATGTGCAGAAACATATGTGGAAGGGCGCAACCGGCAGCAGGGACTGCGATACGGGGAACTTTTGTGTGCTACACTTATTTTCTGCTGCTGCTGCCACTGCTTCTGCTGATGCGCCGCGCGTATTTATGTACATGAGGCTTGCGTAGTATACGCGCTGGCCTGTAACTCGACACCGTTCGCATACATCACGGACGCGCCCCGCCTCATCTCGCCTACAGTATTCCACTTATACAGTATATTGTATGAAGGATATATATATATATGTGCACACACACACACACACACACACACACACACACACACGCACGCACGCACGCACGCACGCACGCACACACACACACACACACACACACACACACACACACACATTTGTATATGTGTGTATGTGAGTGTACATATGAATAAAAATATATGAAAATATGAATATAATGGCCATACGATTATATAAATACAATACAATACAATTTCTGTACTTAAAAAAATAAATACTAATAAATATAGACAGGGAATAAACAAATATATACATATATATATACATGTATGGGATATTCCACGCCATTTCAGCTAGCCCGTAATTCCGACCATTTCCTGACCATTGGTTTTCCTGATTTTGTTTTTGTAAAATTGTACCCCATGAAAGGAATATCCACACCTATTTTTAGATTTTTATTTCTTCTCTTTTAGCAGTTATAATATTCCAAAAATGTCGATTGCAGGAGTTTTGGAAACGTTTAAACGCTGATAACTCCTGAACTAATTGAGATATCAACAAATGGCACTATGTAATTTGTTTTCATTTTGAAGCATAGTTTCGTTACAAAATATGAAAAAAAATGATTAATTATCAACGTCAACGTTTTTTTTTTGCTTCTAAAGTGAAAACTATTTGTTTAAAAGATGATTGCCGTTTTCTGATTTCTTCAAAAAATTCTCTGAAATAGAGTGACCCATTCTATGATTTTTACGATTAGTCTCATCCATTTTTCCTTCTTTTTATTCGAATTCATCACATTTTTTTAAAACGATTTTTATCATTTTAATGTCCAATAATGCTTTTAATGATTTGGTGATTTTCAATTCGGCTTCGACAGGCCAGAAACGGTTTAGCAAAAAAACGTTGACATTGATAACTGATTTTTTTAATATTGTTAACGAAGGGATTCTTCAAAATGAAAAAAAAGTTATTTAGTGCCATTCGTCGACTTCTCAATTAATTCATGAGTTATCAGCGTTTAACCGTTTCGAAATCTTCTGAAATCGACATTTTTTGGAAAATTATAAGTCCTCAAAGAGACGAGATAAAAATATAAAAATTGGTGGGCATATTCCTTTCATGAGGTACAATTTTACCTCTTTTAGGTACAGGAAAAAATCAAAAAACCAGAAATGGCCGGGGTCACGGGCTAGCTGAAATGGCGTGGAATATCCCATATATATATTTATTCCCTTAATATATTAATGAGTATTTTTTTTTAACTATAAAAGTACACACGTATTTATATAATCGTACACACATTGTATTCATATTTGTATACTAACCGTGCGCGGTCACACTGTAATTTCGCTGCTCTCGCGTTTGCACTGGGACAAAAATGTCCACGTAGTTTTCAACAAGTTAAGGCGGTTTAAAAATCTCAAAAATTCACGAATACACTTAAAACCTTTCTGAATCCGAATCCACGATCGTTTAAGTACTAAAGCGATTACATTTAGTGCTATAAATTGCTCACAATTTCCAAGAATTTCAAAGTGAAATTTTGCTTGGGTCGTAATCATCCCTGGTCAACCGCGCAGGGTTAAGAGAGGAAGGGCTGCATGAAATCTGCAAAGCCACGTTGGCGAATCAAAAATAATTTCCACATCAAACGCTACTACAACAAGTTGAACACCGATCATAACAGTATTGATTGCAAATGTATTTGAGATGATATTTATTGTCAATATCATTACTGTTATTTCCATTGTTAATAGTTGAGAGTCTTCGCGTGTGGTGATATCCGTTGCATTTTGCTTAGCTCGAATATTGACGTGACGGATCCAGATAAACAAAGTGCAGGCAAATTCTAGAAGCGTTTATTTTTGCATTTCGAAGGCTCGGGAAAAAAGCCTCCATCATTTTCACGTCAACCTCGACCAATGATGTTAAAGTTTTCATGGTTGTAACGCAACGGAAATAAATTCTTGTGATTTTTTTTTATTGTTCCGTTTCAGGTTATGTGAATCACTTGTATGTGTTTACGTATTCTTGCACTGTAAAAACAAATGCGTTGTTTCAAGACGTTTCACGTGTGTAATCGTGTCGCCGTTTTCAACACGGCAACTCATGTGTTGATGTCGAACGACACATTTTACGCGTGGTCTGTCAATACGCTTCAAGCGTGTTTTAGCAAGTTCAAAGCGTGTTGTTTCGATACACTTTAGGCGTGTAAACGCTTGTCGCCAATTTCAACATGTTTAAAATGTGTTGATGGCTAAATCAACACACTTTTTGATGTGTACTTGTGGACGCTTGGGCATAACGTACAAGACGTCACGTAGGCATACGTTTAAAAATAAATAAAAAAGGTTTCTCCGTTACTGGTGGTTTATTCCAATGGTTTACTACCATACTTGATGAGTTCCAGTCGTCCTGAAATCAATTCCTGCGAATAAATTTCATTGTCCATACCCGGTTTCGAACCTACCTAACCTAGTTACTTCTATACGTAATACGTACGCTAACCATTGTGCTATCGGCTATACTTGCGGTTTTTCATCAAGAAACGGAATACATGGTTACATTGAACGAGAAGAGTAATGAAGACATTTCACATTTTATGTGTATGTGTCTACACCCAACACACATAAAATGTGAAATGTGAACAGAAATTTCCTTCACTCTGAACAGGCAATTTTCTTTGCACTGGACAGAAAAATTTGTCCGCAAAGAATAAAGAATTTTCTTTGCCCCGAACAAGAAATATCTCTCACTTTGAGCATACAATTTTCTTTGCCCTCGGCAAAAAAACTTGTCCGCACAGAAAAACAAATTCCTTTGCCCTATACAAGCACTATTCTTCACTCCGAACAGAAAACTTTCTTAGCACTGGATAGAAAACTTGGTCCGCACAGAATAAAAAATTAGCTTTGCCCCGAACAAGAAATTTCTCTCACTCCGTACTGGCAATTTTCTGTGCCCTCGACAGAAAAATTTGTCCTAACAGAAAAAAAAATTCCTTTGCCCCGTACAAGCACTTTTCTTCACTCCGAACAGAAAACTTTCTTCGCACTGGACAGAAAACTTGGTCCGCACAGAATAAAGAATTTGCTTTGCCCTGTACAAGCAATTTCCTTCACTCCGAACAAACAATTTTCTTCGCACTGGACAGAAAAATTGGTCCGCACAGAATAAAGAATTTTCTGTGCCTTGAACAACAAATTTCTCTCACTCCGAACTGACAATTTCCTTTGCCCCGAACAAGAAATTTCTCTCACTCCGAACAGACAATTTTCTTTGCCCGCAACAGAAAAATTTGTCCGCACAGAAAGAAAAATTCCTTTGCCCCGTACAATCAATTTCCTCCATTCCGGACAGAAAACTTTCCTCGCACTGGATAGAAAAATTGGTCCGCACAGAATAAAAAATTTCGTTTGCCCCGTATAGGCAAATTCCTCCACTCTGGACAGAAAACCTTCTTTGCACTAGATAGAAAAAGTGGTCCGCACAGAATGGAAAATTTCGCTTGCCCCGAACAAAGATTTTTTTTCACTGCGGACAGAGAATTTACTTTGCCCTGGACAGAAAAATTGGTCTGCACAAAATAAAGAATTTCCTTTGCCCCGAACAAGAAATTTACTTCACTCCGGACAGAAAAGTTGGTCCGCACAGAATACAAAATTTCCTTTGCCCGGAACAACGAATTTCCTCCACTCCGCACAGAAAATTTCTTCCCACTGAACAGAAAACTTGGTACACATAGAATTAAATTTGCGCCCTAGAAGCATCTTTCTTCACTTTGGACAGAAACTTTTCTTAACAACGAACAAAATATTGATCTGCACAAAATAAAAAAAATTCTTCGCAGTGACACTTTACCAAAAAATTATTGTATATATACGTCAATAAACTGAGTGTTGCAATTACCATGGTTTCACAGAGCACATCATTTTCTTCATTCATGTAGGTGTGCACGACGAGCAAAAACTTATGTGTTTCGCTTTTAAAATAACACAATTCGCAATAGAAAAATTCTTTCGCAAGTTCTTACATAACGTAGCGAGGTTATAAAGCCGCCATATTGTCATATCAACTCACTGGACGCGTGTTGTTTGTGGTACACGCGTGCAAGTGAGTTGTTTCACGACGCTTTGTGTCGTTCGAGTCGCGTGTACCTACACTAAGTGTGTTGTTTGAAAGAAAATGGTTTGATTCGACACGCTTCATGTGTGTTACATTAAGCGTGTTCTACAGCAACATGTTTAAAACGTGTTGTTACCAAGAATGGTATAGAGCGTATTGTTTCAACACGGTAAAATAAGTAAAACACGTTGTTTCAACGCGTTAATCAGGTCCTACACACGCTGTAGGCGTGTTGTGTGTTGCTTCAACACACCGACAACACGCTTATTTTTTACAGTGTGATAGAGATTTACAACCTCAATTTGCAAAAGAAAATGTGTCAAGGGCTAATTAAAAAAGAAGAAATCAAGAAAAATCGTCGCATTAGAGCGATGCAAACTTGAACGTCATGTCGATCGAACAGACAGACGACGATTCCCAAGTCATAGATATCGTAGCCGCATCATTTTCTAATCCTACCAGTTTTCTCAAGCTTTCACACCGTCATATTTGAACCCTACCAGCTTTCTCGGGCTTTGACAGCATCATCTTCTAACGCTTAACAGCCTTCTTCTAACGCTTTTTCTTCTAAGGCTTTGACAGCATCATCTTCTAACGCTTACCAGCTATCGCATGCTGGATAAAACGCCTGCACAACAGACACTAAAGCATTGATAATATTAGTAACATGTACACCATTTCAGGTCGATGTATCTATGGTGCAGGTGGAGTGGCGTCTTTTTATTGTTGTAAAATTATGGTAAATAATCTGAATTTAATTATTGATCGTTTAACAATAGACTCGCCGCGGATCTTGAAAATTGAAACTAGATCTCACGATTGTATGCAAGCTCGTCGTTGTAGACAACCTTCGATAAAAAAAAATTAGGCGGCGTGCATTTGAACGCACTGAAACGAAGAATACTCGTTGTTTTTCGACAGCGTGATTGGATGATATTTGAAATATTGAGTCGCGTTTTTTTACTTTATTCCCCGCTATTTTTGCTGTCAACATGCTCGTATAATAAAACGTAAATAAGTACGTGCGTGCATGTGTGGCCGCGTAAAAATTTTGATGGGGCCCAAATCAGAGCCCCGTCAGGTTGCCTGACTGCCCTGGTAGGGCACTACTAAGGCAGCCTGAAAGGGCCCTACTAAAAAATGTAACGTTGTGTCACATATGGGCCTGGTTGCCTGATCAGGCCCCTATCAGGTTTCCGTATTTGTTTTTGTTTGAAGAAAATATTTCGCTTATATGGGAATCGAACCTCGTACCTACCTACCCAAAGCTACGCACGCTGCCCCTATGCTACCGAGTGCTTGTAACATCTTGGTCCCAGATATGGTATAGGAGACCAAATTGATTCCCATAATTATTTGTTGTATCACATAAAGTATATCAATTATTTAATATCATTGTGACAATTAAAGAGGTTTATCAAATAAAATGCTATAGATTCTTGAAACTTAACCTTATATATATAATTCCTCTCTCTCTCTCTCTCTCTCTCTCTCTCTCTCTCTCTCTCTCTCTCTCTCTCTCTCTCTCTCTCTCTCTCTCTCTCTCTCTCTCTCTCTCTCTCTCTCTCTCTCTCTCTCTCTTCGCCTTACAAAGTTGCCGAAACCTTCTAACACGCATCCAAGTTGCATAACGTTTTTTGTCCTGACAATCCATAGCATCGTTTTTAAGGGGAGATATACACGTAGATGGTCGAGGTCGAGGATTTAAAAGCTATGAACATTCCGTCCACCGTAGAAGACCTACACTATGGGCATGGTATCGATGATTCCATGTAAGTTGACAAATTTTATGATTTATTCATTCCTAAATTTTCAAACGCGTTTTTCTCAAAACCGCGTTTTTAAAAATCGGTACCCAAAATTTTTCGAAAACCAATGAACCGATTGCCTTGTGGTTTTTTGTGGTTATTCTATAAACCATTATCTAGTACTTGTCATAGGATTTTTTTCGGTTACTTAGTTTTTGTTTCATAGGCAAAATAATAACTAATTATTCGCCCAAAAATCAATATTTATGTTCAAACGTCCGCCATTTTGTCATAGATCGATAATTTCAAAATCGGCTATGACAAGTACTAGATTATAGTATCTAATTTGATAATCTTTTTTGTTTTTCCAGATGATTTTTGAAGAAACCTCAGTGGGTACCGTATACGCAGATTTTTTTACGACGCTCCAAGGATCATACAATAATCCTTGTATATTTTTAATATTTTTAAATAAAGAAAATTAAACATATTTTTGAATGCATATACTTTTAGATAATTAAAACCCCAATGCGAAATTTCAAATAGTTTTCCTTGAAAAAATTCACAAAAATTACCTTTTTTCCGGCTCCTAGCTGTATATCTCCACTTAAAATAGAATTCAGGAATGCATCGAAACTCCGAAGCTACGATGCTGTAAAATCGAAGTTTCCATGTGGAAAATAAGAGGTTATGTGCATCTATCGACTGCGGAGGCAGTTATAGGGCAAGCCTATTTATGGTCTCATCAGGGAAAGCCATAGTAGAGCCTATCAGGGCAAGCCTTAGTAGAGCCACATTAGGGACAGCCTTAGTAAGGCCCTATCATGGAAAGCTTTAGTAGGGCCTATCAGGGCAAGCCTTGGTAGGGCCCAATCGAGGAAAGTCTGAGTAGGATCGTATCAGGGACGGTCTTAGTAGGGCCATTTTAGTATAGCCTGATTTAGGGCTTAAATACTTCCAGCCCGATCGGGGCCGGATCAGGATGTCCGTAATAGGTGTTACCCGTATCACACCCCGATCCACACCCTAAGAAATTTCTACTCGGGTGTGTGTATTGGCGCGCGCGTGTGTACGGATTTGTGTCTGGAATTCATTCTGGACACGGTGAATGGAAATTAGGTTCTTTTATATTTGCGCACAAAATGTATATTCTGCTATGCCCAAATGGTACTGGAATGTTTTTATTTTAATCTATAATGTTTCTATTTGATATTTGCCTCGAAAAGCCTACTTTGATAAGAATATCAAATATAAGTAATTATAACGTAAAAATGATATATAAATGCGAAAATTTAAAAAATTTAAAAGGTATCCAGAATTAATTCGATTAGTGTGTATATCATCACCGGTCACAAGTTTTCGAACACTTTGGATGATTGCAAAATTGTAGTAGAATAACATAATTCATTTTATTTCTTATTTTACAAAGGTACAACTTAGCTTTATAAATTGAATAAAATTATATTATTCTAATATAATTTTTGCATTACCCAAAGCGATCAAAAACTTTTGACCGGTACAGTATATATTTGTAGATAGGACTTCGTGTGCCTCTTGCGTATAAGCCCTATATATACATATAAAGCAGTGACGCAGCATAAAATATAACTGTTGCCTGTTAAATATATATCCGCTTTATGCTTGACAAGTAGCCCGACAAATATCAAGATTTTCTGAACCTTGTCCGAGACGAAACAAAAATTACGAAGACTCAGCTGCGGTGATCGAACGGAAATTGGGCATTTGTAGTATCAAAATCAAATTCAGGCACAAGAATTGTAATTTATGGTCATTCTAGATAATTAGGCTTACGTTCCATAAAAAGTTTTTGGAATTTTCGTCAAAAACGGCCGGGCCGAATGGCTTGAAATGTTCACAGGTGGAGAAAGGAATTACACATCTGATATTACACAGCTGCTAAAAAAAGGAATTACACATCTTCAATATTTTTGATAACACGTTTGAAAGTGATTTTTGAGTTGGATTCGTTTCTGTTCTCTTCGATTTGCGAGTTTTCTTCATTTTTTAAAATCATTATCAAAAATCTTTTCTCACGGGTTTTGGTTACAGATTTTGAATAAGGATCCCCAAAAGTGTTTAAATAATTTTCATAGTCTATATGTGCAAAAAAAATATTTCCGTAGCATTCCAACGATGCAAATGTCAATAGCAAGCATTTTGACACTTGAATCTTCAAGAAAAGTTCCAAAAGCCATCGCAAACCTAATTGCTGATAATTCCGACAAAATGCTCGTGTGTTTCTCACCCAAGGGAGCGCGTATGTATACGTTATAAGATATGGTGAAAATTTTGGATTCGATTGAAATGATCGGTGTCTCCATCAATTTGTCCTATAGACGAAGGCCGCTTAGTAATGGGAGTAAAACGGGTAGATGTTCGTGGAAATATTGTGCATTATGTTTTATCGTGTATCAGACATCGTCTTTCCGATGTTGCTCGCGATTCATCGCGAGCATCATCGCCAGTGAGACACTTTACCGCATATATTTCTGCACACGTACACGCATAGGAAGCCGGGCGAAGCCATTCGTAAAGTGAAAAACAAAGAAGGGCAAACGAGAGCGAAATGACTTTGTCGTCTTCTTTTGTGTTATCTTAACGTTTCAGAGAAATTTTAGCGTCGTAGTCCGCCGAGAGGCAGTTGTCTGCATCGCGTAATGGTCTCGAGTCTCTGGTTACAATCGGAACGAGGCCAGAGTCACGTGTGTTCCGAGTCGTATTATCGCGCAACATCGACCAATACGCACACATTCTCTCACTTTACGGTGACTCTTACTCCCTCCTTTCATTCTTTTCTCCTTACTATTTTTCTTAATGAACGCGTGACGTAATCAAAGTATTATACCGCACCATTGACTGACAGAAGGAGAGAGAGAGAGAGAGAGAGAGAGAGAGAGAGAGAGAGACATTAATTTTTATTTATTTCATAGCTGAACAAAAAGATAGCAAGCTATCGTGATTAAGCAATTGTTTACCGAAACATAACACAAGCATGGTAAGGAAGCAAAAAGAGATTACCGTAAAATGGGGTAACTTTGAACGGGGTTTAGAAGTTTTTTGTGGGTAACTTTTTTATCATCCTAAATTCCAACTTTTTTTGCTCCAATAGAACAATGTGTCCTTTGGCTATCAAATGTATAAGAAAGTCAAGCCCCACCAACCCTCCACAACTTCTTTTTTTAAGTGTCAAAGTAACCTCGCGTGTGGGGTTTCTTTGACAAGGCATTTAAATACAAGTTGGGTCAAAGATTAAGCGTTACTTTGACATCATTTTGATTAAAAAAAATTGTATGCATTATACCTGGAATTAAATAAAAAACAACGATTTCATACAATCAAATTGTCATCTTTGTTAAGGAAGCATTTTACATAAAAATATCAAGTACCTAGGGTACTATTATAGGCACGCAATCAGTCTTATAATTATCATTGAGATCAAAGTCAACTTGAGCAACATTACAATCGACTTTAGTAGGATTATAATGAATTTGAACAAGAAATTTAAACACATTTAAATGCCCCCACATTTAAACCGTATATTCGGCGCTCACCCGAATAGAAATTTCTTAGGGTTAGCCTGACCAGGATCAGGTCTCGATCAGGGTGTGATAATCCGTAACGGGTAACACCTATTACGGACATCCTGATCCGGCCCCGATCGGGCCGGAAGTATTTAGGCCCTAAATCAGGCTATACTAAAATGGCCCTACTAAGGCCGTCCCTGATAAGATCCTACTAAGGCTTTCCCCGATAGAGCCCTACCAAGGCTTGGCCTGATAGGCCCTACTAAGGCTTTCCATGATAGGGCCTTACTAAGGCTGTCCCTAATGTGGCCCTACCAAGGCTTTCCCTGATAGGGCCCTACCAAGGCTTGCCCTAATAGGCCCTACTATGGCTTTCCCTGATGAAGCCATAAATAGGCTTGCCCTATAACTGCCTCAGCAGTCGATAGATGCACATAACCTCGTATTTTCCACATGGAAACTTCGATTTTACAACATCGTAGCTTCGGAGTTTCGATGCATTCCTGAATTCTATGTAAAAAAAGGTGCTATGGACTGTCACGACAAAAAACGTTATGCAACTCGGATGCGTGTTAGAAGATTTCGGCAGCTTTGTAAGGCGAATAGTTTGAGAAATTATATATATATATATATATATATATATACACAAGGTTGAGTTTCAAAAATCTATAGCATGTTATTATTCGATAAACCTCTTTAATTGTCACAATGATATTAACTAATTGATATACTTTATGTGATACAACAAATAATTATAGGGATTCATTTGGTCTCTTATGCCATATCTGGCACCAAGATGATACAAGCATTCGGTAGCATAGGGGCAGCGTGCGTAGCTTTGGGTAGGTAGGTATGAGCTTCGATTCCCATATAGGCGAAATATTTTTTTCGAATAAAAACATTTCAGCAGGCTAGGGAATGACGAATTATGATACAAATTCATTGTAGTGAAACTCTAAATTAAGTGGTTCATTCCATTTTGGATTTTAAAAATATTATATGCATTTATTTCTGATCAGGCAACCTTATAGGGGCCTGATAGGGACACAACGTTACATTTCCAAGTAGGGCCCTTTCAGGCTGCCTTATTGATGCCCTACCAGGGCAGTCAGGCAACCTGATGAGGCCCTGATCCGGGCCCCATCAGAATTTCTACGCGGGCTGTAAAAGTAACCCCAAAGACTGTCAAAGTTACCCTTAATGTCAATTTAACCCCGTTTCCCGGTACATAACAAAGTGAATAGTGAGATGTGAGGCAAACAATTAGCGAATTAAGTAAACTTAAATCTAAGTTACGTAATGGCGCACGGCTGGAGAGTGAAATAATAGCGCAGGCAGAAGGCAGAGACGTGTAAGGCAATAAGTGTCTTCCTTCATCATCGAAACGGATGAGACTTGCGACGTAAAAAAACGCGCCATTTTGCATGAACGTAAATGCTTTAATCCGTTTTTATTTCAAAAAGTTAAATTGTATCGATTGAACTCGGTTATTCACCCCTTCTTCACGATTTCCTTCTCATTATACTAATAATAATAATAATAATAATAATATTAATAATAATAATACATTTTTATGGTCCTACGTGATTTACCAACAATTGTATCTTGCTACATTGACAATTTTTCATGATAAGACGTTCTACCCATGCAAGTAAGAAAGATCTATAAATTATTAGTAGTTTTCCACACTATAATTTCAATACATTCACTACACAATATTGTCATTCTTCTGAACACTTTTTGCCGCTTTATGTGTTATGAAATGTTTTCCATGTACTACGAGCAACGATTCCACTGATAATTCACGCAGTGCAACGTTTATCAAGTTATAGCCCTTAAATTATTAATTTTACGGAAATAAGTGAGGAATAAAGTTTATTGAAAATTTGATGTTCTACAAATTTGGTTGTTACCATTTTTAATGTTTCATCGATCGTTACCTATATATTTAACAATAATCATGTTGCAAAAAGCTTGACGTTGTAGAGAATTTTATTATCTACAAAAATGATTTCTACTTTTTTTGTCGTATGATGCACGGTTCACGAGATATTTGATAAAACGTGTTTTTCAAAGTGGCGGCTGAAGCTCAACACCCTGCCCCTCCCCCGTCCCGCCAACTTACATTTACACTCAGGGAACACCCCCGAACATATCTCAACAAGAATATCGGATGTGTAGAAAATTGCAGAAAACACTACCTAGCTCTTGGACTAAAGCTTAAATCTAAGTTGTAGAGTGCGCTCTCTCGTAATTAAATAACAAAGTAACGAAAATAAAGAGATAGAATGAAGAAAAGTAAAAATGTAGTAGTCCCTGCACACCCGACGAAAAAAGAGAGTTCGCCATTTGGGAGACTGGTAGAAAGTTATAGAAGTAACGTGGAGGAATAGAGACAAGCACTCTCCTGAAAGTAGGAAAAGAGGCGACCCTTTTAGCAAGGGAGAAAGAGTTGACGCTCTTCAAGGGCGGAGGCGCGTATAGAAGTAATGGACGCAGAAGAAGAGAAATGACGTCGGCCCTCTTGGGAAGAGCTCGGAGAGAGGAAGAGGCCACCCTCCCGAGGAATATGATCCATAGTAACACAAGTAATGGAGAAGGACGGGGAGATGCCCACCCCTGCGGAAAGAGGGAAGGACGCCACCCTCCCGAAGAGCACAGGGTGATGGAAGAACCGGGGCTCTCACGGCCCCAATCCCGTCTAGAGTCAATATTGGCGCAGCCATCCCTCGTGCGGTGTTCGATCTTCCCATCGACGCTAGGGCGCCGTCGCACACCACTATACATCCGTACTAACCAACCACTCGCGGCTTCCGCGCCTACCATCCTTTTAAGACCCCCCCCCTCCTTCTGCATCGCCAACAAAAACGCTTCCGCAACCCCGACTCGTGTCACGAACCTATGCTTCAAGCGGAACAAGTCGTTTCCCCCTTGCGCATCCTGGAACGAGCGGTAAACTACACTGCCGTCTTTGTCCCGTATCGCATAAAGGGTTAACGTCTCGAAGAGCATGAACGATGCCATTGCAGAGAGATGCGTCATTCTCGTTTCGTATTATACACTTGGCAACGTTCCCCGCTGCCAACTTACCGATGAGCCCCCCCGCGCCCGTGTAAACAAACTCATCACGACGAAATCAACAAAAAAATAAACAGCAAAAACCGTGACACCGCTCTTAGTTGTATCGTCTATCGCGTCACGCAATCGTTTCCACGTAATAAACATATAACGCAAGATAGGCCGGAGCGAAACAATTCTGTGTGTGTGTGTGTGTGTGTGTGTGTGTGTGTGTGTGTGTGTGTGTGTGTGTGTGTGTGTGTGTGTGTGTGTGTGTGTGTGTGAGTGTGTGTGTGTGTGTGGGCGTACAGCTGAGGATCGACAGAGGAGCCGATAGGAGCTGGGCCCAAAGGGAACTTTTGGATTCCGTTGGTTCTTCAAATTTTTGGGGAATGTCCGTTCATGCATGTCCTTGGTTCATACTGATGATGCTTGCATTGTTGGAATGCAAGGAAACTATTCTCTTTATTAGCAATTGTTTTTGGCACGTTTAAGCTGTGAAAATAGCTGAAACGTTTTTCAGCATGGGTAGCGATTTATATCTTAAATGCGCGAAAAAATATTTTGGATAGTAGGTATCGAATATATCATATCGAAAAGGGCACTGTCGCGATGACAACGTTTAGCGGTTAGTCAATGAAAATGGAAGAAAACGCCTGCAGGAGGCTATCCGACAGACTTGGGTTTTCCAATACCCGTGCAGAAATTGTCGTAGGGATTCAATTGGATTCTTATTCTTGTCCCTACTTCCTGATAGGGATCCAATGGATAATCGCATTGGATCCCTATATTAAAGCGCCTCATTGGATTCTATTCGGGATTTCCTATTGGAATCCCGTGTACGAATCCAATTTGAATCCTAAAGATTAGATAAGATTCCCACATTATCGAAAAGAATACGATACAATTCTTGATGGATCCCATCGCATTCTGTACGTTGAATTTTCGAAGGTAAATATATAGATTTACAAAATGAGTGGGTGTTTAAAAAGTAAACATCTTAACTCTAAGTATAAAAGGCTTGAAAAAGTATATCATAAAAATGTATTTGAATCTCATAATTGAAAATTCACTGAAATTATCGTTTGCTATTTATTTCACTGCACTTCGACATAATATAACCACACACGTACACGCTCAGAAAACGGGCAGGTTATGTTTCAACACGCCGAGTTTTTCTCATGACTTTTCAGATATTTTCGAGTCGAAAGTGGTAAGAATTTTCAAATGGCGTTCATCGGGGAACACTGCAGAATCCGATTGGATTCCAATGAGGACACCCTATGTGCGGTGTCCCTAACAAAACCCTATAGATATCCCATGTAGGTTTCGCCAATCGAACATAATCGATTACCCAATTGTACGCCAATGCCCGGCTGAGTATTGACTAGCCAACATTGGTTTGCCGATACGAGGCCAATGTTCGGCCAAATATAGACTCGCTAATCATTGGCTTGTCGGTACGAGGCCGATGTTTGGCGAAGTATAGATTTGCCAATCGTTGGTTTGCCGCTACGCGGCCAATGTTGGGCCAAACATAGACTCGCTAATTATTGGCTTGTGGATACGAGGCCGATGTTTGACGAAGTATAGACTCGCCAATCATTGGTTTGCCGATACGAGGCCGATTTTCGGCCAAATATAGGCTCTCTAATCATCGGCTTATCGATACGAGGTCGATGTTTGGCAAAGTATAGACTCGCCAATCATGTTTTTGCCGATACGAGCCCAATGTTCAGCAAAATACAGACTCGCTAATGATTGGCTTGTCTATACCAGGCCGATGTTTGGTGAAGCATAGACTCGCCAACATTGGTTCGCCGATACCAGGCCAATGTTCGGCCGAGTAACGCATGATCGAACCGCAATTCGTATATTAACGATTCATTGTTTCGCGTCGAAGTAATTGAGAGACGAGATATATACTTTGTACGAGTCGATTGGACATTACTCTTAACAAGTATACTACCAAATCAATGCACTCATTGTTGGCCGATTCTCCAACGAGCTCATACGCGATACTTTGCCGATTTTTATGAACCATTCTACACCGACAGAAAACATTCTATTAATATTAACTAACCGCGTCTATTTATTTATTTTTTATTTTAATTAACTAGATTTTTCGTGAAATCAAATTTTTCCTATTGCATTCCATTATTGGAATTATTCATTTTAAATATATTTATTTATTCACATTAAACTTGAACTAATGAAGTCATGGTCCGTTTGTATTGCAATACACATATCAAAGGATTGTGGGGGTAGAGAGGAATTATATACACACACACATATATATATATATATATATATATATATATATATATATATAGGTTATGCTTGAAAATTCTATAACATGTCGTTCGATAAAACTCTCTAATTATCACAATGATATTAACTAATTGATATAGTTTATGTGATACAAATAATTATCAGAATCCATTTGGTCTCTTATGCCATATCTGCGATTCAGATGTTACAAGCACTCGGTAGCATAGGGGCAGCGTGCTTAGCTATGAGTAGGTAGGTTCAAGGTTCGAGTCTCATATAGGGTAAATATTTTCTTCGAACTAATCGGTTCAAAAGGCCAGGTAATGACGGATTACAATACACAAATAATTTTTTTTTGGCAGAGCAGGACTAATTTTCGTGATCTATATCGGGTCACAACTATCCGCCAAGACTCGGTTGATAATCGGGCCAAGCTCGAGTGCCAATGATGGCAATCTTGACGGGGATTTATTGTTGGCCGATTCTCGAATGCACTCCTACGCGATGCTCGGCCGATTCTCATAAGCCATTCGAGGGCCAATATTGATTGCGAATATCGGGCCGCTCTTATCATCCGAGGCTCGGTCGATGATCGGGCCAAGCTCGAGTGCCAATGTTGGCAAGCTCGGCGTCGAGCATCGGCCAATCGTTGGCCACTACCGATCACCCTACATGGGAACCGCAATTCGTATATTGACGATTCATTGTTTCGCGTCGAAGTCATTGAGAGACGAGATAAATACTTTTTACAAGTCCATTGAACATTACTCTTAACAAATATACTACCAAATCAATGCACTCATTGTTGGACGATTCTCGAACGAGCTCATACGCGATACTCTGCCGATTTTTATGAACCATCCTGCACTGACAGAAAGATTCTATTAATATTAACTAACCGCGTCTATTTATTTATTTTTTTACTAGAATTAACTAGATATTTTGTGAAACCAATTTTTTTTCCTATTGCATTCCATTATTGGAATTATTCATTTTAAATATATTTATTTATTCAAATTAAACTTGAATTAATGAACTAATGGTCTGTCTTTATTGCAACACACAGATCAAAGGGTTGAGGGGGCAGAGGGCGGAGAGAGAGGAATTATATATATATATATATATATATATATATATATATATATATATATATATATATATATATTATGTTTGAAAATTCTATAACATGTCATTCGATAAAACTCTCTAATTATCACAATGATATTAACTAATTGATATAGTTTATGTGATACAAATAGTGATGAGAATCCATTTGGTCTCTTATGCCATATCTGCGATTTAGATGTTACAAGCACTCGGTAGCATAGGGGCAGCCTACTCAGCTATGAGTAGTTAAGTTCAAGGTTCGAGTCCCATATAGATGAAATATTTCCTTCGAACTAATCGTTTCGAAAGACCAGGTAATGACGAATTACAATACAAAAATAGTTTTTTTTTGGCAGTGCAGGACCAATTTTGGTGATCTATATCGGGTCACAATTATCCTCCAAGACTCGGTCGATAATCGGGCCAAGCTCGAGTGCCAATAATGGCAATCTTGACGGGGACTTATTGTTGGCCGATTCTCGAATGAACTCCTACGCGATGCTCGGCCGATTCTCATAAGCCATTCTAGGGCCAATATTGATTGCGAATATCGGACCGCTCTCATCATCCGAGGCTCGGTCGATGATCGGGCCAAGCTCGAGTGCCAATCGGTCAATCATTGGCCACTACCGATCACCCTACACGGGATCCTCCCTTAAGGCCGGAACCTGAATTAGAAGGTTCGAAAAATCATTTTTTTTTCAGTTCCTATATATATTTCTATCGTTTAAAGAAAAAAAGAAATCGATTTTTTGATCCTTGCAAATGTATATCATCCCTTAAGGCCGGAACCTGAATTAGAAGATTCGAAAAATCGTTTTTTTTTAGTTCCTTAAATCGATCGATAAACTATCCATGAATATGTTTACAAAGTTACAGAGGCCAATTGTAAACATTTTTGAAGATACAAGGGCAAAAGCAGAGAAGCGACTGATACTTGATATTGATATTTTCTCCTATTGAAAACTTTGAGGCGCGTTTTTTACAGTTTTCATTATCACAATTTTTTCAAATTAGCAGGCGTGATAGCATAAAACTAAACGACCTATTGATTCAAACCAAAGTTTATTTTCTTCAGTATTCAACCAATTCTTCAGATTCAAACCAAAGTTCATTTTCTTCAGTATGAGTATCTCTTCTAAGAGAATTAAAAAAGTCGTTGTAAAAGTTTTTTTAAATAATTTTTATAGCACGTGAAAGCGTTTTTTTTAAACAGATTTTTTTCACATTTGTGCAAAGTTATAATTTCACGATTTTTCAGCTTTTTCTTAATTCACCCAGAAGAAAAGGATATGATAATTGAAAATTTTATTGGTTTTTTTTTGTTTCAGTCAAAAATTACGAGCTGCATCTTTCCCGTCGATTGGGAACTGCAGTGGCACGACGATCATGGAATAGGCTGATAAATCTGCAGTCATTTATTGTTTCATGTTGAAATTTTTTTTTAAATATATTTTAAATATACACGAAAATATACCTTAATGTTTACTTGGCGCGCTTGTTTTTTACCATCTAAAAAAATTCCCGAATTTCCGCTTTTTTATACCTTTTAATTCAGGCTCCCGCCTTAAACTGTTGACTGTTGGCAGAGTCTGATTAGACTCTTCGCTTGAAAACAAAACAGAAGAGTCTCATTATTTTATTAGCTCGAAGACAGAACGCAACTTCTCCGATATTCATGATTTTGGAGAAAAAATGACAGATTCCCTTACCACAGAAAAGTCTGTTCGAAATCGGTTAGAAAAAGGTGTTTCTATCGAGCTTTTCGCAAATCGAAGAGAAGTAGCTCCTAGTCATGCTACAAACACGAATTTTAACACTCAAACCATTGCATTCTATGAGAAAAAAAGTGATCAATGTTTCGGAAGATATCATGTCGCTAACAACCGACGGATCACTACAAACAAGAGATGCCTACGAAATTTCCCAGAATCGGCCATTTCGTCTCCATTGCCGAATCGAAAAAGAAAGCGTTCCGCAAATTGATGGAAAACTTATAAACCCAAATACTTAGAGCCGTTGGAAAAGATTAAGACTGCTGGAAATGCGCGACAAGTGCGCGTCGAAAAAACGACCGAAAATTGTTTTCATCGTCGCCTGTGCATCCAACCACCGATCCTATAGCTTCACTTCCGTGGGGAAGGTCGCAGCTTCGTCTGATTAATACAAGTTTGTAAGGCTGCGGATCATTGTCATATCGGACTTTGCCGCAGTCTTGAGGGGTTTGAAGGGTAGAAAATGGAGGGAAAAGGGGGAAGATAGAGAAAAGAGAAAAATAGTTGTTTTCGCCGATACGTACATATAATGAGGAAACAAAGAGAAAGGTTGAAAAGAATACAATAGATACGTCAGCGAGAGGATAAATTATAGTCGGCGGATCCGCAGGACACATGTCGGCCGATGTTTCGTTGCTCCTCGGTCCTTCCGTATCATTCTCTTTTTGTTCCTTTTATTCGGTTTGTTTGAATAAGCGTTGCCAAGCAACATAGGATAGAGGTATATGAAAACCCGGCACAAAGGCAGAGCATCGCGTAGACAACGTTCAGTATCCTTTGGTTGTCGGAGATACCAATCGTGAGAGGTATGTAAGGACGAGAGTGGAGTCCACGCCCACGAAGGGAATCAAACGTACGAGGGTAGTTCACGCGGAGGGTTGGTAATCTCGCTCTCGTCGCACGACCTTAATGTTTTGTTGACATCGGAAAGAGGGAACGAAGAATCGAGAATAAAGAGCAGGCCATTACTGCGGCTACTCTCTTTCATTTTTTTTCTTGCTTTCTGCCCACAATATTAGTATATACTTTTATCAGTAGAAGTGAGTCAGCAACACACACATTTTTTTCCCTCCTTAAGAGATACTCCGAAGATGCCGTACGTATCGAGACACGCGGCACTGCCTGGGCACCATATACATGGTGTAGGAAGGTCGAAGCAAAGCCTTAAGGGGGTGATAGGTCACCTCGTTACGAACATATGTAACCTTGTCCAAAGTCTAAGGATTTCGAGTTATGATGGTAAGTATGATTTTTGAAAAATTTCCTAAAATAGGTACGAACTCGCTCATAATGTTCAAACAGATAAAAATTGGTAACTTAAAATTTATTTGCGTCTTAGCTCAATGTGTATTCAATCGTCAAACACCAATACAGTCATCTGTATCCACACACCTAACTAAATGGGACATGTTGAATAACTTAAAACTTATGAAAAACAAAAAATATCTCTTGTGTTAATGCTATTTTTGAAAAAATAGCATTGACATAAGAGGTAAACGAGTTAGTACCTAATTTTGGGAAATTTCCCTAAAATCATACTTACCATGATAACTCGAAATCCTTAGACTTTGGACTAAGGTTACCTGGATTAAATATGTTCCTAACAATTTGGCGGGAGTATTTTCGTCTGCATTTTATACACATAGTCGTCTACTGCGTTTGCAGTGCATTTATTGGAGTTGGTATTATATTTTTGGTTTTGGAAAAGATCCGTTCAAAATTGAGGGAGTTATGTGCCATTATAGATTCCGCGAACAGGCGAATTTTATACGTGTTTTTCTAAAAGCGACTTTTTTAAATCGGTGACCACTATATCTCATTAATTA
Source organism: Ophion ellenae (assembly GCA_963210295.1). Classification (NCBI taxonomy): domain Eukaryota; kingdom Metazoa; phylum Arthropoda; class Insecta; order Hymenoptera; family Ichneumonidae; genus Ophion; species Ophion ellenae. The sequence continues at coordinate 25,853,452 of OY723385.1, read as the reverse complement.
CTGGACCGACCGACGTAAAATTTGACAAACTTCTTTTACATATCAAGGAGCAGGCATTGAACGGAGGATTCTTTTTTCTATGCAGTTTTTTGTTATCAACTTAAGTAGAGTGTTTTTTCACCAAAAATCGATACTTTCACATTGGTCTGCGTGTATTTACGAAAATTAATATTTTATTAAATTTTTTGTCCGACCACTAGATAATTTCATGTAAAAACTGAGTGCGTCCGACTTTTTCATTTCGGTTGATTTGTTTTCGAGCAGCAGTAGTCACCACGGAGGATGTTTTTCAAAAAGCGGCCTGCACTAACCATTGTATCTACCATATTTATAAATATTTTTCAATACAAAAATTATAGACGATATTTGAAACCATACTCTTTAATATAAAAAAAATCATTTGCAAAACCTATACACGTTTATCCAGAAAAAAATCACGAAAATTCCTTTTTTTCCTGCCACGAGCTAAGCGTAACCGTAACCTTAACACCGAACCTCGTGATTTCTGCAATGCGTAAGCAAATCTGCACTATACCCTCTGCCCTCGTAGCTATTTATAGGTTTTATTATTTCCAGTAGGTGCGAACCTAATTCTGTAAAAAGTGACAAAATATCGACAGGACGAAAATAAAGTGTATGAAAAATACACTGTAAAAAATAAGCGTGTTGTCGGTGTGTTGAAGCAACACACAACACGCCTACAGCGTGTGTAGGACCTGATTAACGCGTTGAAACAACGTGTTTTACTTATTTTACCGTGTTGAAACAATACGCTCTATACCATTCTTGGTAACAACACGTTTTAAACATGTTGCTGTAGAACACGCTTAATGTAACACACATGAAGCGTGTCGAATCAAGCCATTTTCTTTCAAACAACACACTTAGTGTAGGTACACGCGACTCGAACGACACAAAGCGTCGTGAAACAACTCACTTGCACGCGTGTACCACAAACAACACGCGTCCAGTGAGTTGATATGACAATATGGCGGCTTTATAACCTCGCTACGTTATGTACGAACTTGCGAAAGAATTTTTCTATTGCGAATTGTGTTATTTTAAAAGCGAAACACATAAGTTTTTGCTCGTCGTGCACACCTACATGAATGAAGAAAATGATGTGCTCTGTGAAACCATGGTAATTGCAACACTCAGTTTTTTGACGTATATATACAATAATTTTTTGGTAAAGTGTCACTGCGAAGAATTTTTTTTATTTTGTGCGGATCAATATTTTGTTCGTTGTTAAGAAAAGTTTCTGTCCAGAGTGAAGAAAGATGCTTCTAGGGCGCAAATTTAATTCTATGTGTACCAAGTTTTCTGTTCAGTGGGAAGAAATTTTCTGTGCGGAGTGGAGGAAATTCGTTGTTCCGGGCAAAGGAAATTTTGTATTCTGTGCGGACCAACTTTTCTGTCCGGAGTGAAGTAAATTTCTTGTTCGGGGCAAAGGAAATTCTTTATTTTGTGCAGACCAATTGTTCTGTCCAGGGCAAAGTAAATTCTCTGTCCGCAGTGAAAAAAAATCTATGTTCGGGGCAAACGAAATTTTCCATTCTGTGCGGACCACTTTTTCTATCTAGTGCAAAGAAGGTTTTCTGTCCAGAGTGGAGGAATTTGCCTATACGGGGCAAACGAAATTTTTTATTCTGTGCGGACCAATTTTTCTATCCAGTGCGAGGAAAGTTTTCTGTCCGGAATGGAGGAAATTGCTTGTACGGGGCAAAGGAATTTTTCTTTCTGTGCGGACAAATTTTTCTGTTGCGGGCAAAGAAAATTGTCTGTTCGGAGTGAGAGAAATTTCTTGTTCGGGGCAAAGGAAATTGTCAGTTCGGAGTGAGAGAAATTTGTTGTTCAAGGCACAGAAAATTCTTTATTCTGTGCGGACCAATTTTTCTGTCCAGTGCGAAGAAAATTGTTTGTTCGGAGTGAAGGAAATTGCTTGTACAGGGCAAAGCAAATTCTTTATTCTGTGCGGACCAAGTTTTCTGTCCAGTGCGAAGAAATTTTTCTGTTCGGAGTGAAGAAAAGTGCTTGTACGGGGCAAAGGAATTTTTTTTTCTGTTAGGACAAATTTTTCTGTCGAGGGCACAGAAAATTGCCAGTACGGAGTGAGAGAAATTTCTTGTTCGGGGCAAAGCTAATTTTTTATTCTGTGCGGACCAAGTTTTCTGTCCAGTGCTAAGGAAGTTTTCTGTTCGGAGTGAAGAATAGTGCTTGTATAGGGCAAAGGAATTTGTTTTTCTGTGCGGACAAGTTTTTTTGCCGAGGGCAAAGAAAATTGTATGCTCAAAGTGAGAGATATTTCTTGTTCGGGGCAAAGAAAATTCTTTATTCTTTGCGGACAAATTTTTCTGTCCAGTGCAAAGAAAATTGCCTGTTCAGAGTGAAGGAAATTTCTGTTCACATTTCACATTTTATGTGTGTTGGGTGTAGACACATACACATAAAATGTGAAATGTCTTCATTACTCTTCTCGTTCAATGTAACCATGTATTCCGGTTCTTGATGAAAAACCGCAAGTATAGCCGATAGCACAATGGTTAGCGTACGTATTAGGTATAGAAGTAACTAGGTTAGGTAGGTTGGAAACCGGCTATGGACAATAAAATTTATTCGCAGGAATTGATTTCAGGACGACTGGAACTCATCAAGTATGGTAGTAAACCATTGGAATAAACCACCAGTAACGGAGAAACCTTTTTTATTTATTTTTAAACGTATGCCTACGTGACGTCTTGTACGTTATGCCCAAGCGTCCACAAGTACACATCAAAAAGTGTGTTGATTTAGCCATCAACACATTTTAAACATGTTGAAATTGGCGACAAGCGTTTACACGCCTAAAGTGTATCGAAACAACACGCTTTGAACTTGCTAAAACACGCTTGAAGCGTATTGACAGACCACGCGTAAAATGTGTCGTTCGACATCAACACATGAGTTGCCGTGTTGAAAACGGCGACACGATTACACACGTGAAACGTCTTGAAACAACGCATTTGTTTTTACAGTGTAATCGTCCACTTTATTACAAAATATCGAAATTGATTGCATCGGTCGCTGACACTGAAAATTACATCAATGTAGATGTCGAGAAGTCGAGAATATAGTGTCTCACATCAATTGCAGATCATGAAAAATGTATATCTTTTGACATAGACAGGCCAAAAGATTATTTTTGCGTCGCTCAGAAAAAAAAAGAAAATGTATATCTTCAGGTAACAAAAGTCCAAAGATATAGTGCTTTTCTTCCGCATCAATCGCACATAATGAATAGTTCATATCTTTTGATATCGAAAACCGGAAAATATCGTTTTCTCTCGCATTAAGGCCTGAATTACAAGGTTCGAAAAATCGTTTTTTTTTTACTCAAACGATAGATAAACTATCCAATAATATATTTACCAAGTTACAGAGACCAATTGTAAATATATTCGAAGATACAAGGCCAAAAGCAGAGCAGCGATTGATATTTGATATTTCCTCCTATTGAAAACTTTGAAGCGCGTTTTCTCCACATTTCATTTTCACGATTTTTACAAATTGACGGGCGTGATAGCAACAAAAAAATTACCGATCTATTGACTTGAACCAAAGTTTATTTTCTTCAGTATGAAAATTTCTTCTAAGTGAATTAAAAAAGTCGTTGAAAAAGTATTTTTAAATCATTTTTATAGCACGTTAAAGTGTTTTTTTAAACAAATTTTTTTTTTCAATTCTGAGAAAAGTTATAATTTCACGATTTTTTCAGCTATTTCTTAATTCACTCAGAAGAAAATAATATGACAATTGAAAATTTTATTGGTTTTTTTTGTTTGCGTCAAGAACTACAAGCTGCATCTTTCCCGCCGATTGGGGACTGCAGTGGCAAGACGCACATGGAATAGTCTGATAAATCTGCAGTCAATTTCTGTTTCATGTTGAACATTTTTTTATACATTTCAAATATACACGAAAAGATACCTCAATGTTTACTGGGCTCAGTTGTTTTTATCTCGTCTAAAAGAATTCACGAAAAACGCCTTTTTGGACCTTCTAATTCAGGCTCCCGTCCTAATGCGAATGAAAGTTATACATCTTTCATTCCGTCGTTGACAAAAAAATGACATCTCAATTTCTTTACATCTCAAACTCCTATAATTCAGCGCGTGTGATGCAATGATGAATTTAAATATTTTTATAAATGCGTTTATAAATTTTTTGAACACTAGGGTAATGGACCGAGTATTCATTACCTAAGTTATCCACGTTAAAAAAAAGTATTTTATTATACAGGCTACAGAGTGTGATGCAGGGCGGTCGTTATGAATTTTCTTCGTGTGTTTTCACGCAATTTACGATCAGGCACAACATATTACTGAAAGCGTAGTAAGACGGTCAAAATCGGTAATTTATTTCAAATATATCATATTCTATCATTAGCACCGCTAACATTGTAATACGAGTACTCGTTACACATAGAATATCACGTTTCCGTCGCATTCGTGATGGCAGTACATCATCATGTTCAAAACGAAATATTCTCTTTCACTTATACTTCTCAAACCTTCAAGGTCCGAGATAATATTACGACTCGGAAAATTGAAGGAAAACAAACAGGCAAAGTCGTGAATTCCAATAGAGATTCAGATAGGGACGAATTTACCGTAAAATCTTCAAAGGGTTTGCAGAGGTTTGAGTATCTTTTGCTTAGCATCAACTGTTCAGCAGCAGAGGTTAGATGTAGCGTAACCCTCAACTGCGACAAATCCAACTGAAGCTTTCAATTTTTATGCAGAAACTTATTAAACGTATGCTCGTCGAGACTACGAAAATCGCCGCACTGTGGCAATAAAGCAGCGATGCTTTTTCGTTATTAAGGGGTTATGCCTAGTTGTAAAACTCGAAAAACCACTTTTTCCAAAACCAAACAAAGCGTCGTACAAAGCTTTGAACGCTTTTTTTCGAAAGTATGTTTTTAAAGTCGGTGAGCAGAATATCTTGAAAACTACTGCACCGATCTTTCTGAAATTTGTCGGGCTTTGTCTAGATGTAAAAAGATAGTGTTTCATTAAAGCATTTTCCTTCCGATGTATACCTACTTTCGATTCGATTAACGAAAAATGCCAATTTTTTCGCAAAAATCAGAACCCTCCACTTTGAACACACGCCATTTTTTGTTGGTGTTGATATTTCGGAAATTCCTTCGATTAATATTTTTGATAGGTTTATATTATAGATATTGATATAAAAGTTGTTAAGCTTAATGAATACACTTTCGAAATATATATTTTTTTAAATTTAATTTATCTCAGTCACTATTTATAGACGAATATGGTAGTTAAAAAAATATCCTAAAAAATTGTAGGTCTGCGCTGTTGATGAAATCTCGAAGGTAGATCATCCGAACCAAAAAAATCAAACGGTTTTAGATTCAGTATGTTGATGGCTATAGCGCATGTCATACGATTTTTGATATATACAAAAATAACAAAATGGCGGTAATTTTTCGAAAACAAACAACAAAAAACGTGTTTTTCACCGTTTTAGGCAAAAAAAATAGTAAATATCAACATTGAAAAAAATCCTTGATATGCGATATAGCTATAGTTGTAAAGAATATGTGGTCAAAATTTCATAAGGATCGGTTCAGTAGTTCTGAAGATTTTATCAACAAGTCGTCGAAAAACGTTGTTTCGAGAAAAACGCGTTTAAAGTTTGTTTTGGCTACATAAATGCATTAAATTTTTTTTTAAATCTATTTCGAAAGTCTATTTATTAAGTGTAACAACTTTTATATCAATATCTATAATATAAACCTATCAAAAAAATCATGAAAATAGCTTTTTTAGCGTCTAAAGTGGGAAGACCCATTAATCATAGGATAGTAACTGACATATGATAAGGGACATTTTAGAGAGGTGCTCCTCGGACAACGGCTGTGAATCGATTAAAAATCAATATTTTTACACGAAAATATAACAAAGAGTTCTTCAGATGACACTTTTTCGAATACCTAATTTTTGTTGCCATTTATGATTACGATTTTCTAAAAAAAAAAAATCCCAAAAGTTAGCCCTTTTCGACGGTTACAACCAGGGATAACCCGTTAAATCTCGACTGTAAGACCGACGGGTCAAAGTACCGCGGCTGGATATTCAATACTGTAGGTATGCTTGAAATGAGTGCTAGTACTCTCAGTAATGCGTGGATAAGCGTACAGTTCTAACGAAGGAAAAAAAACATATATATTTACTGAACACGTACGGATCAAAACAATCCCGATGGTTGAATTTTTACATACATTATCAGAGTGACAGCAAAAAGGGTCGAGAGAAGGATAAGGGGAGGGGGGATATCATAAAGCAGTCAGCACTCGCGAAAGAAGGTTCGTGCATCGATTAGATAAATCTCTGCTAACGACGGGGCCATGGTTAGCCCCTTATCGCAAGGTTTAATAAACAAGAGGGAGAAAAATACGAGCATGACCCACCAGGGTGTTGGAGCATCTGCGTGCGAGTGTGCCTGCATAAGTGTAATTTCAAAAGTTGATAAGCAATTTTTTTCATCGTAAATACATATGATTACGAAATGATTCTTGAGCAGGATCGCCAGCCATATCGCACGTCCGTACTGCGCAAGAAGAAAAAGGAAAAGAAGGCGGATGCAAGGGAGAGAAACTCGAGCATATTTTCTCGGTACAGACCATATCCGGTGGCGCACACTGTCAACATTCTTTATGCTGTTTGTCATTGTCGCGCATTATCTTTTCGTAATGACGAAAGATGTTGAATTAAGGAAGAAAAAGCACTTTTTTCGAAAATAAAAAACCTTTTAAATAATGCGGCTTTTGATCTTGCCTCGGTAGAAAACGTAACGTAGGAAAAAAAAACATTTTTTTGTGCGGATGTACTTTCCAGCGAAGTGCTTTTTACTCGGACCGATATTCATGGTTGACAGCTCCTATTGAGCCGATATTGAGGGTACTAACGGGGCGAAGTTAGAGCGTATGCCTCCAACTTCGCGACCCTACTGCCAACCTGAGCATTATCTTATACCACGATTTACGACGTTGTCAATTCGTCTCGCGTTAAGGGGCTATACCAGTGTGACACTTAAAAAAAATCGATTTTTTTCACCTTTTTCGACAGTTTATACTTTCAAGAATATCATTATAATTTATGACAATATCATTTTATCTTGCAAAAATCGATAGTTAAATCTTTAAACGCGTTTTTCTCGAAATGAGATTATTCAAATTTGCTGACATTGTAACTCAAAGAGCAATTATCCGATTGACTTGAAATTTGAACTGAGTACTCTTGAATATATTTACTCTACAATGGCGTAGGATATTTTTTATTGGATGGAAATTGACGATTTGGCATTGAAAAAAACGACCATTTTATAGGCAAGAAAACAGACTATTTTTCATAACTAGGCCATTTGGTTAGATTTTGATATTTTTCTAAAATCCTACGTTATTGTACAGGAAATACCTTCCAGTTTAACGTCATTTTTTTCTTTTTCGGTTTCAGCTGCTCAATCGGCCGAAATCATGTCAGCAGTGGAGGAACTTTTTTTTTGGCGCCTCCGAAGGCAGCGCATAAGTCGCTTGGATCTTAATATTTTTCTATGAAAATATTATTCTATAAAAAAATTATGTAATATAGCTCAATTTTCCGAAACATTTAATTGAGTACTTTTCTTCTGAAAAATTCTCGAAAATCACCCAAATGTTCAGCGTTCACATTGGTATAGCCCCTTAATTAAGCAAGACAAAGTAATAGAAAATAATTATACAAAGTAACAAAAACATTTAATGTAATCACCGGATGTTCAAATACATATTTTTAAAAATAGATGTAGAGAAATATGTCGGAAACATACGTTTAATATGACGATTACTTGATGGCTAACAGTTGGTGACAGTCAATCGGCTCCACGCATGAGCATAGGGCGCTCTCCTGACACTTCACCCCCAACGGCTAGACACCGAAGTTACCTTTAAACATAACCCAGACGCTTCGTGAGCGTGTACGTGAGGTGGTGATATTATGTCAAAGTGCAGGAAAATAAGTAACAAACAATAATTTCACTAGATTTTCAGTTATGTGATTCGAATCAATTTTTGAGATATCCTTTTGTAGCGATTTATACTTCGTTAAGATAAGATTTATAGTTTTTTAAGACCCACTCATTTTCTATATCTATACATGTTATTCAGAAAATGCAATGTACAGAGTGCGTCGGGATCCATCAAGAATCGTATCGGAGTCTGTTCGATAAGATGGGAATCCCTTAAGATTCAAATTGAATTCGGACATTGGATTCCAATGGGAAATCCCGATAAAAAATCCAAGGCGTGACGTTTCAGTATAAAGATCCGATGCGATAACCCATTGCATCCCTATGAGAAATTAGGGATAAGTATGGGAATTCAATTCCTACGACAATTTCTGCTTAGGTATTGGAGTCTAATATTTCTCTGATTCGAATATTTATAATTCTCGGACACAAAGTGGGGATGTGAAATATAATAGGGTGGAGAATGTATTAAGGGAAGAGGACCCTGTAGAAAAGGAAGCTACAAAAAAAGTGTGGTTTTTGATCTTGCCTCTGTAGAAAACGCAACGTAGGAAAAAATATTTTTTGTGGGGATTCTAAGTCTTTTCCTGCGTCAAACTTGGTATCTAAGTAATCAAAATGTCGGTGGAATACGTAGAAAAAAATTGCAACGCTTTTTTGCGGTGGTGTTAGGATTCTAGAAAAATACCAAAAAGTCGTACGTGCGAAAATAAAATTGCCTACCGTGATAGCTGGTTCCTAAAATCGGAAAAAATCGTGTTCGTGCGATTTTTCTGTTCAACCTTAGATTGCACGAATGATTTCCGAAACTCGATTGCAGCGAAATAAATAAGAACGAAAAATAAAATTCGACGCAAGACAAAATTGTATTACGATAAATAGCTCAGTGTTGAGGCAGTCCTCTAGTTTCTCGGGCCGAAAAAAATCGATTTTTTTTTCCATAAATCACATCTACAACATGTTAGAAAATGTGTGCCAAAGGATTTTTCGATATTCGAAGTGGTTCACAAGTTACGGCCCTGGAACGGAGCAGGTATGAGCTTCTCGGAGAGGCTGAGCAATTCAAACACAATAAACCGCCTCTTTCTGAAGCAGTTCAAAAAGTTATAAAGCCAATTTATGAGTGTTGAATCCTTCAACGAAGGATTCAAATCTATCCTGAAGACCTTGGAAACCATAGGAGTGAAAATCAGCCCACAAGCTAAAGGATATGTTCAACAGCGTGATAGCTCTCGGATCGACCGTTCAGAAAGGCGCACGAGTGATGTTGTAAAACAGGCCCGAATCGCGAAAAGGGAAGACGGAGCAGCTCTGCGTGACTTCCAAGAAGAAGAGGAATGCCTATTGTATGGTCCAGGCATAGCAGATTGACGGTGAGATGGAATTTTTAGTATAAATCACATGCGCGAACTTTCAAACGCGTTTTTCTCGAAACACCATTTTTCGAAACGGTGACCACGATATTTCAGAAACTAATGCACCGATCTTGTTCAAATTTATACAGCATCTTTAATATATTATAAGCCAGCGATTGAACTAGGATTATCATGATTGCTTCGATAGTTTTTTTTTGTACGAGCGAAAAACTTAAGAAAAAATGCGTAAAAAATAGAATGTAATTTTCAAAAGTGTATAAAAAAGTCAATTTTTGTAATTTAGAATTCACTCTAGTTCAATCGCTAGTCTTAAATATGAAGATTAAAATGCCGTTTGGTTTTTTTATTTCAAATAAGCAGAACAGCCGCAATCTTGGTCACCGTCAAGCACCTCTTTTACTTGATGTCTTCCTGTCGGCCACTATAACATTTATTCTATTATATATTTTGACTTTAAAAAAATTGTAAAGCTTATTTAAATGTTAATAAAGATTATGCAAAAACAATGAGATTGACTATTTCGATGCTTTGTCCGTAAAAAATTATTGAAAAAGCCGTAAAAAAACAGCCGAGAAACTAGAGGACCGCGTTAATTTAGGGAGTAAAGCCAATTATGGGATATGTGGCATAATTCGGAGCTTCGAAAGATATCTCGTGGCTGACACGGCCGCATATAGGAGTCCTACTGACTAGGCAATTCTCGAGGGTTAACCAACGCACGGCTATCGTCGACGCGTGGTAGCAGTTTCTGGGCGATACTCTGCTCGCCCCCCTGGGACGGGGGCGTCTCGCACTCTGGGCTCTTGTACACTCGTGTTTCCGTCATACTTTGCGAGTCAAGTGAAATATAAAAACTACACTCGCGGGTCTCCTGGGAGTCGTCACGTTATGTATCACATCATTTTTCCGTTTCAATTTTATCGAGTTCGAGTATAATCGCGTACGTGAGCAGCTACGTTCAACGATATATCCCCGATGACAGTACGTGACAAAACGTTTTTTAAAAAATGGTATTTAAGTTTGCATCATTAGAACGCAACGGAACAAAGCTGGGGCAAACTTTTTTTAAGATTCTCATTAGAGACCTACAAACTTAATCTAGCGAGAATGATTTTAGATAACAATAAGAATGGAAAAGAGAGGCAAAAAAGGTTCGTTGCATTCCAACGATGCAAACTTTGACAACATTTTTTTGACCAGTGGGAAAATATTTCGTCGATGCTGCATTCATATCACAATTCACGCACTACAAGGTAGAGTATTTTGGTCTCCTGCCAGGAATACATTTACGATCCAAAAAAATAAGGATTTATGTGGATCGCATCTTATATTTTGGAGGACCGCGGCGGGGTCAACAGTTACTAGAAATAAGATTTCCAGACTAAACTGTCAATCTTTACAGGTAGTTTTTATGAGATGTAAAATCATTTGAAGACCTAAATGACACTCGCTAAAGTCAGGCCAGTACCCGGGCAGAAATGTGTTGGAAGTCGCCAGATCCTACCACATCCCCATAGGGATTTGTTAGGGACGCCACACGTAGGCAGTCCACATTGAAATCCAAATGGATTCTGAGTTATTCCCTAATTCTCGTGCTTTAAGATTTTTTATTTGAAATTCTTAACCGGAATTCCTCGGATCTTCCGTAAAAAAATATCCATTTGTGATCCCGTGCACAAATTTATTGGGGAGTACCAAGATGCGCCCACATCTTTATAGGGATTTGTCAGGAACACTGCACATAGTGAGTCCTCATTGGGATCCAATTGGATTCTGCACTGTTCCCCGATGAACGCTGTTTGAGAATTCTTACCACGTTTGAATCGAAAATATGTGAAATGTCACGAGAATAAACTCGGCGTATTAAGGTTGTTATGGGGTTAGGGCAAAATACCACCACTGAGCTGACATTTTTCTGGAAGTTTATAATCCGTTTGCTGACCATCCTGTGCAGGTCGGATACGATCCGGGGAACCGTTTTTTAGAAAAAAAAAGTTCGAAATCTCGACGTATTTCGTGGGCTCATTACATTACGCTTATGGAAAACTCCCGATCATTTTTCAGTACATTATTATTTGCTAAGAAAATGCTACCACGGAGCTGAAGAAATAGGTGCAGTTCAGCTAATCATTGGTACCGTGAAAGCGAGGATTCACAGAAACATTATGAAATTATTAATGTTTTTCTAGCGAATATATGCGAAAATGAAGCACTCTAAATATTAAGCTGTGCAATCATGGCAACGTCGTAGACGGCGCTACCTATCTTATCCGTATCCGGTGATTACCCTTGCGAACCTCAAGCTACTCCGTCAGGATAATTAAAAACAAATATTATTTGTTCTTATTCTCTTAATTTGTAATAATTACTTAATATTGATTTGATAACTATGTTTAAGATGATAATTTTTTAGAAATTTCGAGGCAAAGACAAAATAAAGCGGACCTTTTTTTAATACATAAAATTTTTTTAGAACATCGGAAAATTATTAAATTTTTTATTTCTTCCATATTATAGACAGTTTTAGTACACACTTTTTCTTTCCAGCGAGTTTTTTTTACTCGGACCAATATTGATTGTTGACAGCTCCTTGGGCCCATATTGAGGTACGAACGGGGCGAAGTTAGAACGTATGCCTCTAACTTTGCGACCTTTCTGCCAACCTGAGCATTATCTTATACTACGATTTACGACGTTGCCAATTCGTCTTGCGTTGATTGAGCGAGAAAATGTCACACAAAATAATTATACAAAGTAATGAAAACATTTAATGTGATCACCGAATGTTCACAAATGCATATTTTTACAAATAGAAATAGAAAATTGTTCGAAATCATACGGTTTATATGACCATTATTCGGTAGATAACAGTTGGTAGCAGTCAATCGGCTCCATGCATAAGCATAGGGCGCTCTCTTCGTACTTCACCCTCGATGGCTAGACACCATATAACCTTACGGGCCAGTCCACTTTGAAAATTAAAAAAAAATCGATTTTTTTACTGTTTTCGGAAGTACATACATTCAGAAATATTGTGTCAAAATGTTATGAAAATCCGAGCTCTCTAAGTATTTTTTTTACCTGAACGCCAGGACCTCATTTCGTCTACCTGAGAGTATAGCGCGCTCAGCCGATCATAGTATAAACTTCAAACGCGTTTTTCTCGAAACAACGTTTTCAAAATCTAGCTCGATCGTATCTCTAAAACCAATAAACAGATTCTCCTGAAATTTGAACCACATATTGTAAACATGATTCGCAACAAGATGACCCTCGATGGTTTTAAAATGTTGATTTTTACTCTTTTTTTTGCGAAAAACTACAAAAAACAACGCGTTTTTTTACTTTTTCCGTTTTTCATCTGCCATTTTTTTATTTTTTATAAAACTTTATATCCAAGGGTCATTTTGTAGCTGGTGTCATACTCAATCTAATGGACTTTGATTTTTTGTTTCAGACAAGCCGTTGCTGATTTGTGATGGAGCTCCCTAGCCCACCTATTTTTGAGACGTTACGTTAAACTATAGTTTTTGTATTTAAAAATGAATTGAAATGAATTAAAAATTTTTTAAATGTAATGCAAGACTTTATTTATCAAGCCCAACAACTTTTATATTCATGGCTTTTATCAAATTCTCAAAAAAAAAAATCGCGAAAATAGCCTTTTTCGTGGCTCCAAAGTGGACTGTCCCCTTAAAACATAACCCACACGGTTCGTGAGCGTGTACGTGCGTGGTGATATCATGTCAGAGTGCAGTAAAATAAGTGACGAACGATAATTCTAGTAGATTTTCAGTGATATAATTCGAATCAATTTTTATGATATCCTTTTGTAGCGATTTAATGTTCATTAAGATAAGATTTATACTTCTTCAAGATCCACCCATTTTGTATCTCTATATCTAGTTTAGAGAATTCAATGTACAGAGTGAGCTGGGATCCATGCAGAATCGTATCGGATTCTATTCGATAATGTGGGAATCCTTTAGGATTCAAATTGGATTCCTACATTGCATTCCAATGGGAAATCCCGATTAGAATCCAATGTACAAGCATCACGTTTTAGTATAAAGATCCAGTGCGTTAACCCATTGGATCTCTCCGAGGAATTAGGGAATTTTGGGAATCAAATTCCTACGAAAATTTCTGCACGGGTATTGGAGTCTAATATTCCTCTGATTCTGATATTTCTAATTCCCGGACCCGACATCCACCAATAATATCATCCAGTAAGACGACAAACTATGCTACATGCTGCCGTTTTATGATCTTCTGGCGATGAAACTCGTGGAGGGTAGAGGCGAATCTTATGATGCTGTGGCATCCCGTGGCTCATCATTGTGGCCAAACTGCGTGAGGGTGCCCCTGGCGGGGACACCATCAATAACGTTGTGGGATTTCCCGTAATTAATATGCCGCAATTTTCGTTGGAGGGCCCCATAAAATACCCGGTACATATAAATACATGTACCATGGCGCGTACATAGATATATGGGTTGTACGAACGAGTACTCGGCTGTGAGAGACGAGTACATCCAACAGGACGCCACCAACGCCTCCGTCACGGCTATGGGAATATACAGAAGCCATAAGAAATTCGATCCCGTTCTCCCCGCAATGTCTATATATTTATGTGTATGTGTGTAAGTTGTGTGGGGAAGAGAGACGGCGCGGTGCTTCCCACTTCCTCTATGCCCTCGCGGACGCGATCGAACCGCGACGAGGCTGCGGCGACGGCGAACATCTTCCGCCCTAGCTCTTGCAATTTCTCTGCTCTCCCTATACCATCGTGTCACCGGCTTCTGTCCTTCAGTGCCATATATACATTCTCCATATCGTGGGAAACCACCACGGGGCAAAAAAAATTAATTTCGCTATTCCTATTAGTCAGATTTTTCCTCAAAACCGGCGTGATTGGGACCCAAAATGAACAAGACCAGCAGGCTGCAATGGAGGCCTTAGAGTAAAACCGGAATCCGCTGAACAATAAACAATTCCTATCAATTACATACTGAAAATTGGAAAAACGAGCAGGTCCTCGGAGAAGTGAAATAGGGTAGAGAACAAAAAAGGCGATGAGTGAAATCTATCTTTTTTTTGGAAAAACAGTTGTCCGAAAACATGCGAATTACGACCGCAAGTTAGGAGGCTGCTTTTCGTGCCATTGCGAGCATACATGCTCATGCAATTGAGTCGTCAGTTTACGGAGTTTGGGCTGAAGAGCACGCGGCTCTGATCTAATTTCGGATGTGGAGCAACGACCTCCTTTGAACACACAAAACACCTCTACACGATGTTTATGCCGCAGCGAGCGTGTTTCAATGTCCATCGTACAAACAGTTGATATTTGCAACGAATAATCGAAACGTAAGACGCCACAAAAATACCATACTTTTGTCTTGGTGCACCGTGTCTATTCTGCTGACGTCCAGAATAGGGAAGGCTAGATTGAAGATGGACCCAATGTACTGGTATTAGAAGCAAAAAGGGCCATATAGACCCACACATAAAAATATTAATATCTCCGCAACGAAAAAGTATTTCGGTTTGATACTTACTATTGGAGGATGTTCTGATATTGACCCTCTTTCACCTCAGTAAAATCAATGCTACCGCAATGACACATGCCAACTAATTAAAATTGTCAAACTGGTGCGCCACGTAATTCAAAACTTTCGACTTAGTTTGAAAATTAAGTTCTAGTAATAGGACATTGGAGCATGGTCCCAAAGGGGTGATTTGAAAACTGGGTTTGTACTTTGTGCTAAAAATAGTTTGGGGAGCCTCTGGAGGATAGAGGTGTCCAGCTCTGTTTTGATGCATAGCAGCTAAAGGAAAAGTCAGTTTTGCTATCCCCTGCTTCTTTTCGACCCTTATCTTTAATTCTAAGATACACGTCAATCCCGTTTCCAATCAATTTAAGCATATTATACGTTATGAAATGTTAGTATTTCGAAGACTATCGTTTCTTCATTCTCTTTGCGCCTAGCTATCAAAACAGCTGACGTTAGGAATAAAGGTTCGGGGTTCAGGGCCATCATCCACCGAAGCGAAGATGAGCGGGGCTAGGCAAAACCAATCAACCGCTAAATTCATGTCCATCGAAGCTGAGTGGAGCGATTCTGCTGATTGTTTTTTCCTAGCTGCGCTTATCTCCGCTTTGGTGGATGATAGCCCTCATAGTTCTTCGATAGGCTTGCCCTGCTGACACAGCGAACAATTCCACATATACGCGATACCATTTGTCGGCGGTGGTGATAGACCCACCTACCAACGTTTGGTAACATATTTGATGTCTACCGGCGATTTGCAAAAACATATAACGGCATATGTAGGTGTATATATAAACTGACCTGTGCTCCGCAGCTCGATCCCTCTGTCTTCTGTTCTTGAACCAATTGCTGACTTGAGTCGTAGTGAGACCGGTATTTTCCGCGAGTTCTCTCTTCTCACGGGGTGACGGATACGGGTTTGCGGTGTACCATTCCCTCAAAACACTTCTAGACTTCTCCTTGAAGCAGTAGGAAGTCTCTTCGCCATCCCAGATTGTTCTGGGCAATGGAAACTTTCGTCTAACTCGATACTTGCCTGCAACATTCCACCCACAAGGATCATTAGCCATTGCTTTTCGCCGAGAAACTGTGTTGGCGGTTAGAAGTTAGAATGGAAAAACGTGCTCTTAATTCATTGCAGTATACTGACCGACGGCACCAAGTGATCTTCCTCGTAGCCTCTCAGCCTCGATGTAATGAGCCTTGAGCCACAAATTCTGAAGCTTCGAATGATTGTTCGGACTGAAGGTATGACTCTCGAGGATTTTGTAGAGCTCCTTGAAATTGCAACGATGGAACGCGACGATAGCTTTGGCCTTTAGGACACTCTCGTGCCTGTGAAGCCTCGTACACGCTGGCAACGACCACAGGAACCTACTCAGCCTCTCGACCGAACCGGCCTGTTGGAGTACCTGAACAGACGACACCATCGCCTTGAAGACGATAGACAGGGGGGGCACACTGTTAGTCGGCACAACTCATCCCGGTCTCTCATCCTCTTATTCTAAGTTTTTCTTCTTTCTTTTTTTTTCTCTGTTTTCCCGACCAGATGCTCGAACGAATCGTCGAGAACGATACACTCTACTCGTCCTTTTATGAAACACGCACCGGTACGAGATATTCGACGTTACATGAAAGTCCCGCGACTCTGCAATCGACGCAATGGTAACGAAGTAATACTACATGAATATCCTCCGGTAAACTTTAGACGGAAACTTTACGGTAACTTTGGCAATTGACAATGGCATCGGCATCGACGAGCCTATATATTTATTTGCTAAAATAGTTAAGAGCTTTTCCGTGCTGTCGGAGACTACACCCCGGCGCTGTGGGATTCTTTTGGACAATTGGCAATTCTTTCTTCCTAGGCGGAGAGCAGGCCGCTGCTTTCAAAACGTTGCACTGTTAATTTGCTCAAAATACGTTTTACGATCCCTTAAGGCGTCACATCTGAGGAGAAAACATTGTTTTCGCCGCTTTTTTCAGGCTCAAATTATGTATACACATCACAAGAATTATATGCATAAGAAATTGTACGCGAAATTTATTTAATTTATTTTTGGAGCTCATCTTCCGACGCGCTTTGAAACGAACAAAACAGCCTAGATGGTAAAAATAGTTATTTGGAGTCGGTTAGTACAGTCTTTTCAGGGTACACGCAGAATTCAAAAGAGAGCTTCATTTTCATCGTGTGGACCGTAACTCCTAAATCAATTTTTAAACTTTAAACGCTTTTTTCTCGAAACAACGTTTTCACAATCGGGATGAAGCATAACTCGGGCAGTTTTCATCCGATTGACTTGACACTTCAATTGTAGATTCTTAGATAGTTTACCTAAAAAAGTGCACACAATTTTTACGATTCATCAACAATTCTCGTTTTTTTTTAAATAAATTAAGACCGATTTTTTAGCGAAAACAAAAAATTATTCAAAATAATGCCATTTTGCGAAAAAATGCACATCTATTAATAATTGAGAAGCAGGCGAACAAAGCCTTACTTGTCCACACTACGTCATTTTTTCCGTTTTCTTCCAGCATACCTTTATTAGCCCCCTAAATATTTTTAATCAAATCCGGCTCTAAACCCCTCAACATTTATTGAAAATTGCATTTTCGAGGGAAAAAGCAGTTTTTGGGCACAAAAAAAACACTTTTTCCTTAATTTGACGTAGTGTGGTCAAGTTTGGTTTTGTTCGCCAGCTCCTCAAGTGAATGTAGTTTTCTAGCAAAACTAATGTAAATGACAATTTTTTGTTCTAGGTGTTAATTCATAAAAGCCGCCATTTTGTATTATTCTTTATAATGAATCTTTTTTGTTTACGTAAACCCATGTAGGAGAAACCCTTCGAACCTCATTTTGATTGCGCTTTCAGTATTCTCAAAATAAAATTCCGAAAAAAAGTCTTATCTTACGGTCTGCCACGTAGATGTAACGCCTTAATAACCATTTCTTACTTTTTCGAAAAATATACCGCCACGCGAACCAAATTTTCATTCTACTTGAAACTTATAGAAATTTGTATCACCCTCGAGTGAAAAATGTCTCTCCTATAATGAATTCAATCTCGCATCATCCGCAGGACAATTAAAAAGTAATTCTCTTGCCATGCAAGACCACATTCAAATTCGGCATTAGGTCGTATTCCCGTAAATTGTTGGCGTCCGCGGTGCCTAACTCGAAGCTAAAGTTGACAGCCGCGTCAGCCAGAAGATTTTGGTGGCCAGTAGATTTTGGTCCCTAAGTATGTTTTCCGTAGAATGAAACTTCCGCCCTACTGGAAACATACCCCAACCAAATCGCGTTTGAATATCAATAACGAGTATATCGATAGCCCGTGATTCGAACCGATTCCTGATCAATGTCAGGTTGACCTATAGACACTTCTACGAAAGTGACATACGAGCGGAGTACCGAACCCGTGCCAAAAAGACGGAATAATCTAACAAGATGGCTTGCACTGCCACGCGCGAGAGCGATAACGACGGTATACTCGGAGACCTAATTTGACAAGTTTATTATCTTTTCTTGGGCGACGTATAACGCTCGGGTATCGTATACGCGCACTCCGTCACTACATATTCAATTAAATCGACGTCAACCAGGAGGGAGTCTTGTTCGCGAAAAGAGCCGAAGAGAGAAAGAGAAGAGAAATAATATCGTGCGATGCGACGAGAGATTACAACACAAAATTACAACAGCAAAAACTCGTTTATAAATATGTACACGTTAATAATATGTGGTAGGGTTTATAATAACATTATACGAAGAATCAGGCGTGCTTGGAATAACAGACATTCTTGGTGGAACAAAAGTGTGCAGCTCCATTGAAATCATCATTGACATCTGTCGGGAAACAACATTTTTAAGGACCACACGTATGATTCTTGTATCGGAAAAGATCTTTTCCTGGATAGAACTTCAGGAAAATACTTATTCGATACCCCTGTTGGTCGATGAAAAACTATCGCGACCTGGAGACCAATTGAAGCTAACTCATTGGAGCAGCATCCTTAACTTCCATGCGAATCTTTTCACGGGTATAAGCTATGGAACGAGTATGGAGGTGATGAAAGTTCAGGATCAGTTCAATTTATAGCACGAACCGTTTGCACCATGACGCATTCAGTGCTAGCTAGTAATCCAATAGGCTTGGCGAAAAATTAACAAGGTTTGTTAAAAAAAAAATAGGTGTGTCTGTTATGCACTTTGCACTGAAGGCCAAATTTAGGAATGATGTCTGGCTGAATGATGATAATTGCATGGATAAGGTGAGAAAGGAAGTCAACAGGAACCGGTGTTCCTCGGATGAGAAGGGTTTAATCATATTTGGATATGGCAGTCATTCTTTCGGGTGTTTCGGCTATCACTAATATAATTTTTCTGATTTTTTTTTCTTGCTCCGTCTTACCCTGTGGGTAGTGGCTTAACTATTATTCCCAATCAATCGACTCCCCGTTGGTACTAAAGATACGAGCTAATTCCGGCTAAGTCGAATGGCTTTTTTTCTTAATTTTTACGAGCCACCCAGGAACGTTTTAGACGAAGTAAAAAAAATAGCAGGTTACATTACTAAGACAACGTTTTTACCTGACAGCACTTTGCCTATTCGAAAAACTATGACACAATACTTGATGCTGCATCGAACAAATGAAAATCCCGATAAAAAATAAACTGGAAGTTTGCACATTGACTTTTGTGCGGATCATCGTATTAGGCTTGGCACACCGCCCATTATAGCTGTAACGTGATCACTTGGAGGATTTTTCGCGGCGGACAGGCATGTATCGTGGGAGAAGGAGTAGGATGATGCTTCATCGCTGAGAAGCATGAAAGCATGAGAAGAATGAAGCGAAATGAGTTATTTTTATTGCGAAGTTAACCCTCGCTTGTCGATTCGGTTTTCCGATCGTACATCCAGCTATCAATCTCAAAGCTACCCGCCAGCACGTCTGGATCAACCAAAAATCTTCCTCGAATCCCAGAGTCGTAAGCAATAATTGGCCACAAGTATTCCGTCGCTATATGGGGCCTTGACAAGCATATGGCTGCATCGTAAATAGGGACGATACAACGTGATAGTTCGTGGTAGTCCATGATAGTTGGTCTACCACCAACATCGGTCATTTTGCATGCTTCCACCAGCGATGAAAGGCCAAAACTCTATTCTCCTTTGACAAGCTACGGCAAACGGTTGGCCATGGAAGGTGTAAGTGTGTCGAGTAAGTTGTCCCGTACACGGATCTTGCCAATCGTACATAATCAAATTTTCATCATGCACTCCAGGGTTGTCGCAGTTTTGAGTCACCATGAACATGGAATCCGATGAATTGTCCGTGAAAGACAAGACTAGACGATAGCGCGAATATGGAAATGACAAGCAATTAAGTACAACAAGGAGTGATGATGGGATGTAGGTTGACGATAGTAACTTACCTCACACACGCAAGCCACTTGTTCCTGGGTGAAGCCAAAACTGGGCAAATGTCCATTAGCGGCGACGGCTGGGTTTCCGCCTGCGGAACTTGCCGGGCTGTCTTGAGGGCTGTACGTGGTGAGGCCCGAGCCTGGTTGAGGGCCGTAAGGGCCGTTTGCTTCAACCGATCCGGTCGCATGGCCGACCAGTGAGTTTGGCGTTCCCTGAGGACTGTAATCACCAGTCGAGCCGCCGAGTACGTCGATCGAATTGTTCGTCGGGCCAACGACGCCACCAACGGTGGACGGTGCCATTGCGGTACCGTCGCCTCCGCTGCCAGCCGCACCTGCGCCCCCGTATCCCATCATCACCTGTTCGCCGGTATCGCCGGCATCGCCGTCGTGGCCCCCTACGGGCCCGATGTTATTTCCTCCACCCTCCACCGTGAACCAGCCCCCCAAGTTAATGATCTTATAGATTTTAATGAAACGAACCCAATTACTTTAGCTTGACTTTTGGCCCAAGAGCTCGCAATCCCTCGGTCCCTTTTGCTTTTCGTCACTTCCGTCTACTCTTTCATCAGCTCACATCGCGTATTCCTCGTCTTGCGATCATTGGACCAGCGGACTCCTTCCAATTTGTATATAAATGTACGTTTACATTCCGTACTCCTTCTCTCTCTCTCTCTCTCTCTCTCTCTCTCTCTCTCTCTCTCTCTGTCTTTACCTATCTCTTTTTTTTCTCTCGTACCTTTCGCCCCAACGAGAGGCAGCGTACATCCACATGTGGGCCAAGTCCGTGCGAGCGAGGGAAACGATCGGTATATTTTTAGACGAGGGATGCTGTGCTTCGAGCTGCTCTACACCCGTTTTTCTAAATGCAAGCTTTTGTATGCGGCGAGTCTTGTGCGCAACGAGTAGTCATGGGTATAAGACCGATATATATATATATATATATATATATATATATATATATATATATGAGTAACCGTCTTGGAGGAGAAAAATGGGAATCACTGGCCCTGCCCTCTTATATGCACTAAACTCATGTATTTATAAATATATAGATATATGAACAACGACGACTTGCAGCACTGATTAAACTATACACAGACACTCACACACAGGCACTTATATCTACACGTATACGTCTATAATCCTTCTTTCCTCTTAGACTCGACAGAATTTTTCACCGCTCGGTACGCACTTGATATACGTGACGCTTGTAAAAATGCATTCCTTCGTCCATGCGGATACGGGTTCTCCTTCTGTCTTACTTCTCGTTCCACCGTGGCCGCATTAGGTTTTAAACTTGTCCGCTTAATTGTCTTGCGTTACACCTCGTATGGTCGTTGCAGCTTATTGCGCACATTATCCGATTATAGCGGCGGGATTTCACCCTCTGCTTGCGCTTCCTCCCTTTCTCTCTTATTTTATCTCATGTTCCTAGAGCGCAACGTCTTTTTCGTTCCTGTGCGATTTGCGCTCTCACCCACAGCCTTACTTATCGTGGTGCGTTTGTACTGGTGCGTTGAGAGAAAATGAACAGGAAGGAGAAAATTCGGGAGACTTTTGGTGGTCTAGGGAGATGTCCTGGGCGACTGCTTTATCACTCGCGTATCGTGTATTCCGTGTTGCGGCATATCAGACTGTGCCGTGATCCAAGAGAGCCCGAACACATCGGGCTAATGGAATAGAGAGAGAGAGAGAGAGAGAGAGAGAGAGAGAGAGAGAGAGAGAGAGGTAGTAAAAGACGATACACGGCCAACTCGATCACGCGGACTGCCGCCAACACGCCAGTTTTTGGTCCACACGCGTATTTATAGTCTCGCCTATTCCCGTCCTTGTTTCTTGGTCTTTACTGCCGGGGTCTCTCGCTCTCCCTCGTGCATTCACAGAACCTTCTTCTCTCCGCGTCTCAAGTTTTCGCCCTTCTTTTTGTTCCTACTGTTTTTCTTCCACTGTTTTATGACTCGCGGCCGCGAGGCTTCGCGAGGAACCGGGTGCCCGCGCGCACTCTGCCACACTTAGCCGCTATTATTAGCGCGAACGCTTTTCTGGTAGCAAGAACGCCCGCACCGCCCGTGGAAGCACACGACTCACGAATACAGGGGGTATCAACGTTTCCTCAATTCAACCAGTCGATGTTAATTGCCTGCGTACTCGATTGCCGCGGACTAGCAGTGGCGATCCTATGATTGACGGCGAGGAATGGCGCCGTTAGGGGTGTCAAGAGTTAGAGGGTTGGTACTTTGATGGAGCGACGGCGGGGTCATCGACCGGGGAAACTTATGGGGGATTACTGGATTCTTGACGGTGGACTCCCCAGTGGACAATCCGATCACGCGGAACTTTGTAAATCGGCACACCGTCGGCGCGGACGTTGAAGGAGTCGCCCAATCGATCTCACTCCCGTAAATTGACTAAATCGCCGATCACTCTCGCCCCGATCGTCACCAGGTGACTAAGGAGATAGGATTGGTGGATTGTTAAATTGCTATCGCAAAAAAAATCCGCTCGGCAGCGACGTGTTCGCCGATCGAACGGGCTCGCAGGTCTCGTCGCAACGCGTGTGTGTGTGTTTTTGTGCGGTGTTGAAGAACGCGCGCATCCGAGACGACTGCGGTAGGTTTCGTCCCCGTAGGAGATGCCGCGTGTGGCGCGCGGCTGACACGCGTTCGCTCTCTCTCTCTCTCTCTCTCTCTCTCTCTCCCCTCTCTCTCTCTCTCTCTTTCCGTCTCGCGGTCGCAGCAGCTTCTCGTTGCCGCTCTGCGAGCGCTAGAAAGATCGGGCTATGCGGACTCGGCTGGTGGTTGGGCTTTAGCCTGGCGAACGTGTTTACCGGAGAAGCCCGGAGGCGGAGTGTCGCACCTCCCCTCACCCCACATTCTAATAAGGGGCGATGATGGGCGAGTCTGAAATCCCGGGCAATTTTCGTTGGTCGATGGGTGGAGCTACGGCCACCATATCTCGCCCGCATACGCCATTGAGAGCTCGAGACGAGCCTGCGTAGTCCCCGCTCTTTCTATCGACCCTCATGTAAATGAGTCTCATTACGCGCACCCCTGCTATATGTGCCTGGAACACCACGAATGCTACGAGATATCCGACAGCGCCCCTCTCGCGTCTACAAGCTTGGCACTTTGTCGTTTTGTCGGTTCTGCTCGTCGCGATCCTGTCCCCCACTCTGCCAAAGGCAGACATACACAGAGAGAGAGAAAGAGAGAGAGAGAGGAACAGCGCAGACGTTATTTACCAGCCATCAGCTTTCCCTCCGGCTCTTCTAGTGTATGAACCTTCTCAGAGTTTTTGCAATCGCGAGGATTCATCCTATCGGGAAGAAGACTGCAATCTGGGTCCATCGAACTTCTAATCAATCCTGTATCAGTTCAATGGCGCGACTGAATTCGCGAATGAACCTCGTCATGATGTACATCCGAGATTATCTACGAATTCGTTTTTATAGACTATATAGACCTTGCGTCAGAAGCTTTCGCAAAAACCCGTCCAGAAATTTGTTTGGGAGTTCCCGGATCCTGCCACATGCCTATAGGGATTTGATAGGGACTTCCCGCGTAGGGAGACCACATTGGAATTCAAGTGGATACCGCACTATTTCCTGCGACGTCTTTTGATAATTATTTGAAATTCTCAACTGGAATTTGTTGGATCTCTCGGAAAAAAAATATCCTTTCGTGCACCCACATCTGTATAGAAACTTATCAGGCACATCGCACATAGGGAGTCCCCATTGGGATCCAATTGGATTTTGCGCACTGCAAAAGCTAGGCGTGTTCGACGTGAGTTCAAAGTATGTAGAAGTAACATAACATAAAGGATAGACACGCGTTGCCAGGTTGATACTACACACTTATGCATTTGGTCACACGTAATGCGTTAAAATTACACACGTTAGTGTGCCATTTCTATGGATAAAATTATTACACACCTTCGTAGCTGTCCCCATCAATAACACACTTATTTGAGCACACATGAAGCGTGTAGAATCAACATACAAGACGCATATTCACACACTTTGGACGAAACAACACACGTTGATAGCAACAGACGTGCTAAAATAACACGAGAAAAAGCAACACAGTTTAAGTGTATTTATTGCGAGTTATTGATCATATGTTTTAAAAATCACCTTGACTACGGCATCACGTGAAACTCATTAGTTGATTTGACATCGATTTATTAACCGGTTATCGATTTATTAACAGGTTAGGAAGAACCTGAAATTGGAATGTATTTTCAAAACCTCGATAGCTGCATTGAATCTTTAGCGACGAATTTTTGTTTCGAGGCCATCACCGACAAGTAAAGAACGGCCGTCATCGTGAAGCTGTATAAGAACTTAGCCTATGCGAAGACAAGAAAAACAGTGACACCTCTCATACATACTACCGAGTAATATATATTGTTGAGTTCAGTTTGATAACTGCATATATTTCCACGATAAAAAGCTTCTGTTATCCAATGTATCGTGCCGATGCATCCAATGTAATCCAAAAATAAGGGTGTTGTTTTTACACACTTTGAGGGTGTAAATGGCTGTAGACACTTTTTACACGTTTTAATGTGTGTAAGAAAATAACACACGTAAGTGTGTTACTTGAACCCATCTATCCGTGTTATTTTTATATCGTTATTTTTCACACACGTTGAAACGGGTCAAAAGTGTCTACAGCTATTTACACACCTAAAGTGTGTAAAAACAACACATTCGTTTTTGCAGTGCACTGTTCCCCGATGAACGCCGTTTCGGAATTCTTACCACGTTCGAATCGAAAATGTGTGACAAGTCACGAGGAAAAACTCGACATGTTGAAACGTAACCCACATGTGTAATACGTGTGTCTCGGTATTATGTCAAAGTGCAGTAAAATAAATAAAAAGTATATGTAAAGTGGACTCTCAGTGATGCCATTCAAATCGATTATTAAAATATGATTTTTTAAGCGATTCATACTTTTTAAGATAAAATGTACTTTTTCAAAATCCACTCATTTTGTATTGGGATGTTGAATAAGTTCTTGCTGTTTTTCGTGAACATTAATACTTTATTTTAAAAAATCATTCCGAATGCTTCCAAACGTTTCGAAACTGTTGCGTGATGAACTCCTAAATTTGAAATTTCTGCAAATTCAGCTAGCATCTAACATGAGTCTTCATGAAGTAATGCCACCAATTCAACACATTGAAAGCATTATTTTTGAAGCGTCTAAACCAATCTCCACATGCTGCTTCCGACAGAGAATGATTGCCGTAAGTCTCAACAAGACTTATAATAAAGTAGTGCAGTAAGATTCCCCGCAAAAACTCTTTTTTGGCACGAAATTTGACATGTTTTACGCTATGAAGAAAAAAAGTTGTTTACACTTCGACGAAATTACATGCACGGGATTCCAAACTTGCTTGTAGTACTTCTTTATACATTCGTTACCATCTTCAACTACACGCACGCAGTTCCGGTAACGCCATCTGTTGCAAAACAGCAAGAACTTATCTAACGTCCTGATTTATCTATATATTTTGTTTAAAAAATTTTACACACAGTATGCGATGGGATCCCTCAAGAAACATATCGGAATGTGTTGGATAGTCTGAGAATCCTTTGGAATTCAAATTGAATTGGTAGATACGATTCCAATTTGGAATCTCGATTAGAATCCAACGTACGAGTGGGACGTTTCAGTATATAAATCCACTGCGATGACCATTGGATTCCTATCAAGAAGTAGAGACAAGTATCGTCCCAATTAGATCTCTACGAACAATTGTGCACAGGAACAACCGTATCGCGTTGCCGATCGAGCGCACAGTCTAATTTACAAGCGTTCTATGAAGATCGCGTTGCGTTTATTCATCCGCTACGAAACTGTATCGCGCTGGTGATGGTGTCCCAGCTCTCCCCAAATATTATTCGCACACATTTGTTATTGTTATGTTGCCAACGCTTTGATTTCCCTAAAATCTTCTGTTATTCAGCAAAGCCCTACAGAAGTCGAATGTACATACCTCACAACGATGTGGTTGAGTGGAACACGGTACGATGTATGGCTAAAATATCCAGGCTCCGGCTCTGTGCCTACACCAACACAGATATATCCACGAGCGCGCGCGTGCGTGCACGTGTGTGTGCGTGTGTGTGTGAGTGTGTGCGTGCGTGCGCGCGTGTGTGTGTGTGTAAATATGTCTGCATATTAACCGCTGCTACTCTTCTCAGAGATTGTTTTTACAGACGGCCCGAGTGCCGGCAAGCAACAAGTCCGTAGAAAAATACTAGCGCCTTGTCGGTTCGTGTCTCTGCTCGGTCGAATGTCCTTCCCGGCTTCTAAAATAACGCAAGCCGACGAGAATCTTCGGTGGTTTCAGGGCACCGCGAGTGCTCCCCAGAGAGGGCCTCGCACGCTCATCCCCCATTACCACGAGAGGAAAGAGGATGGGCCGGGGGGCCAAACAACCGAGTCGTTTGTTTTACGCGAGCGGCATCTCAGGGATCTATGTAGCGCACTGTGGTTGCCCTATGATTGACATGGTACGCGGCATGAACGCGTCCCAACTATAATGTCAATGTGTTTTGCGCCTCTGACCCTTTTCTCCCATCTCTCTCGCTCCACACGTGTGGTGTTTCCGCGCTGGATGTGGAGGTGACCGTCTTAATCTTCCTTTCGGGCCTGTTGACGGCTTCCTGCCCTCGACCCATCAGCCACTAACGTCCCATTCCTGCTCCCGTTTGATCGGCAATTGCAACGGACTGGGCTAGGGTACAGTCCGGTTGGTCTTCGTTCCGACGGAATGGAACAATCCTGCTGAATGACGCGGCTATTCTCAATCGTGCGTTGGATTGCCACAGTTGCCATTTGACGTCACAATCTGATGATCTTGGGAACATCAAGTCAAATTCGATAAACGCAAAATCAAACGCTCTTGTTTTCCCTGCTCAAAAAGGAGATTCGAATCTTACGATATCAAAGCTCCAATATCTTCGAACCCAACGAGACACGAGCATAACGAAATGTTACAAATGTGGAGGCGTTTAGCGATAATCTCCAGGAGAAATGACCAAATGAGAGTAAGCAGGTCAGGAGTGCTCGGGAGACAGCAAGGACATGGATTTCCTTTGTCCTCCAGGGGTGGAACAGAAGTTCGCATGTATGTCCGCAGCCTATGAATCTGTGGTGAACGTTTGGACAACAATGCCCTCGTAAAAATGGTATGCGCAGGGGAGAGTCCATGATTGAGAAAGAAGGGAAGCGGAATGAACGAACGGACAAAAGGTACACGGCCCGGGGACACTGCTCCATGCTGAGGGGGTACTATATGCTCTTGTAAAATAAAAGCGCAGTGTTGGAGGTGAACAGCGACGGAACGTAATCGGCGCTACAGGTATATACGCTGTTGTAGATCTTGTGCCCATGTGTGGATATACGGAAAGTCCTGGAGATACGTGCATGAGCACGTGGTCCCACGCACATGCAAGAAAAAGGCGGGCCCTACAGCAAAACTTCTCGTCGAGGCGCAATCACCCGAAGGTATTTGGCTATGCGTATGCGCATTTGTATCCATTATTGTAGACAGCTAGTATTCGCAGTCCTACAAACGGGGAGATCACCAGAAATTCGTTCGAATAGAGCTGCGTCATAGAAGGCGAGAGTGATAGAGAGAAAGAACGACCCCGTGGAGAGTTTTTGAATGCCACGGTAATTGCATCGTGGCCACCCGTCCCATTCATGTATCCCGAGCTTGTACACTGTCTACCCCGATACACACCTATCCCTATACACACGTACGTATCAATTCTTTTTTTTTTTCTTCTTTTTTTCGAGTGCGATGCACACACACACGCACGCATTAAGGTGCTACGTGTGGTTTTTATTATGTACGATCTTACGGTGAATAATGATGACATACGGAGACGTGGTTTCCAATTATCGTGCGAGAAAGGCACTAGGGTCCCCAGCGGACTCCTCTGGTTACGTGTGAAAACTTTTCGTTCAAAACGTCACATCGTCTTGCTTTTTGGAGCTCGGGGAATTGTGAACGACGAATGGATATACTAGGACGCACGGTATCCTTTTGCGCACTCGTTTGAGGTTAGATAGTCTACACGTTGGTTTTTTGAATTTGTGGTGACTGACTAGGTGGGTCAAAAATTGCATTTTCCACAAATATTTTTATTCGATAGTATCACCTTTTAGCTATATTTCCTGAAAAATTCATTGAAATATTCCTGAAATTGAATGAGCTACAGCTTTTAATAGAGGGCCAAGCGCGTGGTAGCAGCAACATACTTCATACTTTAAACGCGTTTTTCTCGAATGACCGTTTTCAAAGTCGGTGGACATAATATCTTGAGAACCACTTGATTGATTGTTTCCAAATTTACAGAAGGGCGATGAAAAACATTTTAAAGTCGTTAACGATCTCACTTTTTTAAAATCAATCTTCATTTTTTTATAATTACGTAATGATGACGACTTTTTCAATACATTTTGTATGCTCGAGTTTGTTTGGGTTTGTTTGTCGCCAATTCGTCGCCACATTGTTAAAAAAAATTATTTTGAAAATCGACGATCGTCAACGACTCGCATTCATTGTTAACGTGAAAAACCCGTTTGATTCTTAAATTTCAGATGGACCGTTTAAGTTGGAAAGGGCGCACCGCCAAACGTCGCGGAAAAAATGTCGTCATCGGCCGGTGGCCATGTTTTTGTTGTTTTTCTGTATTTTTTGGTGATTTTTCTTTAAAGGTTGTCAATATATGTATCTTTGTGAATCAAAGATGTATGCGGCCGTGTTGATGACTAGTTAATCGTTGAGGATTCGGCTTCGGTCCGGCTAATGAGGTTTTCCAAGGTTAGCGATGGAAATAAACGGTGTTTCTCTGTTTGTTGTTGTGTTTCTCTGTTTGTTGTTTCTCTCGAACGTTCGTTGACCACACAACTCAACATGTAACAACAAAATTGTAAATTTCGGATTTTTGCTTAATTTGGAAGGACAACAAATTCTTAAGCACTAAGTCAATAAATTAGAAAAATCGCCGATAAACGATAACATCTCTATCTATTGAGCAACCCCCCCACTGAACATTATTTATTGCCATAAATAATGTTTTTTCTTTTGAAAAAACCTTCCAAATATCTGCAAAATCATGAAATATCAACAACATCGAGAAAAATATAATTTCTGAAGAGGACCCGAACCAGAGGGCCGAAACGTAAAGAAAAACACCGTTTATTTCCATCGCTAACCTTGGAAAACCTCATTGGCCGCACCGAAGCCGAATCCTTAACGATTAAGGGGGGATTGTCTTTTTTTTCGCAAAATTTACCGCATTTTGGGAATTTTTTTGTGAAGAAAGTATACAACGGAAAACTTGTGAAACTTGGCATATAGTTTTATTGATCTGTTTACTACATACAAAAAAATGTTTAAACAATTTCATCAAAAAATCCGCCTCCCACCCCCCTCGACGCGCGATGGTCCTTTTTTTATGGTGTGCACGATTACAGCCTTCACGTTTATCCTACAACAAAAACCCAAAAAGCATTTTACTTTAGACACATATAGCTATCGTTCGATGAAGGGAAAAAAAAAATTGACGATTTGGTGACGTTTTGAACTTGAAGTATCGATTTTTCGAAAAAAATTGATCGATTTTTTGTTATAAATAAAAAACTATTAAACGTATTGCTTTTTTGCTTCATCAAACGATAAAAGGATGTCAGCTGAGCATTCTGTCTAAATTTGAAGGCAATCGGTTGAATAGTTTTTGAGAAATCGTGCACACCATCAAAAAAGGACCATCGCTTTTTTTTGTATGTAGTAAACATTTTTTTGTATGTAGTAAACAGATCAATAAAACTATATGCCAAGTTTCACAAGTTTTCCGTTGTATACTTTCTTCACAAAAAAATTCCCAAAAAGCGGTAAATTTTGCGAAAAAAAAGACAACCCCTCCTTAACTGTGTATCTTTGTGTTAAAAAATACTTTTCTTTTGCACTAAACATTTCCTAGAATTTTTAAATGAAATTTGGTCTTTTTTCGGTCCGAAAAATAGGTCAATTTGGAATATTTTTTTAATGAGAGTATTGGAATAGCGCGGTCGGGATTTTATGCACAATCGGTACATAGTTTTGCCGAGTTTGGGTTTTTTTTATTGGAAAATACTGATAAGCACGAATTTATTATTGTGAAAGGCGCTATTGTTGTCTAGAGCGCTGTTTTTTAAGTGATTTTTAGGATGGAATAATTAAAAAAATAAACACACATGTTAATTAATCCTTCGGGATGTACAAACTAAAAACAAATATTATCATGTTCGTTTGCACGTTTGTTTACAACCGTGCGCGGAAAATGCCCCCCGTTGACGATCAGTGTCAACGGACGTTGTATGAGTCTGAAAAAGAAACCAAATTAATTCTTAATCGTACCAGATCCGGCAAAAGGGAAAAAAACTACAATATGGCGACATGATAAACTCTAATTATCAATTTTTTCTACTCTGACCATTCTATAAATTATGGAAAATTGTTTTTTTAGATTATGTGCATGCCAAATCTGAGATCAATCGGCTAATTGGTTATCGAGATATCGTGGTAGCTGATTTGAAAAGCATAGTTTCGGAAAAACGCGTTTCAAGTTGCTGCGTCTCGACCGCGCTACCCGAGCGTACTCCTTATCATTTCTATAACTCGGCTAATTTTATAAGTGTCATTAAATGGTTTTCACAGGCGTATTCGGAAAGATCTGTATAGTGATAAAATAAAATAATTTTTATTTATTTTTATTTCTGTTTAAATTCAAATAAAAAAACATTGTTTTTCATATCTCAACAACAATACTGTCTTAATGAAACTGACACCGTTGCTGCATGGCCAATCGGTGTAGGTAGTTCTGGCAACTAGGGGTATCTGAAATAAAAAAGTTAACAATATACTTTTAGTAGAATAATGAAACTTGTGTATGACCGGATACTTTTTTGAAATTTTCAAAATTACGAGAATGACAAGCAGTATGAAAAGAAAGTTCATTTTCGACGAACAAACCACGTTAATTATTTGTTATTAACAAAGTGATAAACATTTTTTGAAAATAATCCAGTCGTACGATAGAAACTATGTTTATCTTATAAACTATGCTGTCTTCGAATTTAAAGTGAATCGGACGAATAGATTTTGAGATACGACTCACACCGTTTCACATAACACAGTTTCGAGAAAAAATGAAAAACAAAGCGTCAATTGACATGGGGCAGTTCGCTGTAGCGCAATAAGCGATCCGACCCTTCAAAAAATCGTCATCACTCAGTCAGTTTTGGGAATTTTCATAAGGTCTTTGTTGGACATTAGAGTTAAAGTCTGAGGCTATAAAAATATGCAATAGGAAAATCGTATTTATTGAATTTCAAGCTCATGCAAACTTCTTAAAGAGATATCTACGGGGAATAAATTGTTGATGTTGTCTTTCTAAGCATGGATGTAACGTTATCGGTCATCGCACAGTATACGTAACTGCGCTCTAATGTAGTGACTCTTTGGACAATGCTTAGCAAAGAGTCTATCACCACCCATCACTACACACACACACACACACACACACACACACACACACACACACACGCACGCACACACCCACACCCACGCACACGCACACGCACACGCACACGCACACGCACACGCACACGCACACGCACACGCACACGCACACGCACACGCACACGCACACGCACACGCACACGCACACCCACGCACGCACGCACGCACGCACGCACGCACGCACGCACGCACGCACGCACGCACGCACGCACACACACACACACACACACACACACACACACACACACACTGTAAAAACAAATGCGTTGTTTCAAGACGTTTCACGTGTGTAATCGTGTCGCCGTTTTCAACACGGCAACTCATGTGTTGATGTCGAACGACACATTTTACGCGTGGTCGAACAAGAAATTTCTCTCACTTTGAGCATACAATTTTCTTTGCGTGTTGTCGGTGTGTTGAAGCAACACACAACACGCCTACAGCGTGTGTAGGACCTGATTAACGCGTTGAAACAACGTGTTTTACTTATTTTACCCTGTTGAAACAATACGCTCTATACCATTCTTGGTAAGAACACGTTTTAAATATGTTGCTGTAGAACACGCTTAATGTAACACACATGAAGCGTGTCGAATCAAGCCATTTTTTTTCAAACAACACACTTAGTGTAGGTACATGCGACTCGAACGACACAAAGCGTCGTGAAACAACTCACTTGCACGCGTGTACCACAAAGAACACGCGCCCAGTGAGTTGATATGACGGCTTGAAAATATGAAAATATGGTGGCTTTATAACCTCGCTACGTTATGCACGAACTTGCAAAAGAATTTTTTTATTGCGAATTGTGTTATTTCAAAAGCGAAACACATAAGTTTTTGCTCGTCGTGCACACCTACATGAATGAAGAAAATGATGTGCTCTGTGAAACCATGGTAATTGCAATACTTAGTTTATTGACGTATATATAAAATAATTTTTTGGCAAAGTGTCACTGCGAAGAAATTTTTTTATTTTGTGCGGATCAATATTTTGTTCGTTGTTAAGAAAAGTTTCTGTCCAGAGTGAAGAAAGATGCTTCTAGGGGGCAAATTTGATTCTATGCGTACCAAGTTTTGTTTTCAGTGGGAAGAAATTTTCTGTGCAGAGTGGAGGAAATTCGTTGTTCCGGGCAAAGGAAATTTTGTATTCTGTGCGGACCAACTTTTCTGTCCGGAGTGGAGTAAATTTTTTGTTTGGGGCAAAGGAAATTCTTTATTTTGTGCAGACCAATTTTTCTGTCCAGGACAAAGAAAATTCTCTGTCGGGAGTGAAAAAAATTCCTCGTTCGGGGCTAACGAAATTTTTTATTCTGTGCGGGCCACTTTTTCTATCTAGTGCCAAGAAAGTTTTCTGTCCGGAGTGGAGGAAATTGCTTGTACGGGGGAAAGGAATTTTTTTTTTCTGTGCGGACAAATTTTTCTGTTGCGGGCAAAGAAAATTGTCTGTTCGGAGTGAGAGAAGTTTCTTGTTCGGGGCAAAGGAAATCATCAGTTCGGAGTGAGAGAAACTTGTTGTTCGAAGCACAGAAAATTCTTTATTCTGTGCGGACCAATTTTTCTGTCCAGTGCGAAGAAAATTGTTTGTTCGGAGTGAAGGAAATTGCTTGTACAGGGCAAAGCAAATTCTTTATTCTGTGCGGACCAAGTTTTCTGTCCAGTGCGAAGAAAGTTTTCTGTTCGGAGTGAAGAAAAGTGCTTGTACGGGGCAAAGGAATTTTTTTTTTCTTTTTCGACAAATTTTTCTGTTGAGGGCACAGAAAATTGCCTGTACGGAGTGAGAGAAATTTCTTGTTCGGGGCAAAGCAAATTTTTTATTCTGTGCGGACCAAGTTTTCTGTCCAGTGCTAAAAAAGTTTTCTGTTCGGCGTGAAGAATGTGCTTGTACGGGGCAAAGGAATTTTGTTTTCTGTGCGGACAAATTTTTTTGTCGAGGGCAAAGAAAATTGTATGTTCAAAGTGAGAGAAATTTCTTGTTCGGGGCAAAGAAAATTCTTTATTTTTTGCGGACGAATTTTTCCGTCCAGTGCAAAGAAAATTGCCTGTTCAGAGTGAAGGAAATTTCTGTTCACATTTCACATTTTATGTGTGTTGGGTGTAGACACACACCCATAAAATGTGAAATGTCTTCATTACTCTTCTCGTTCAATGTAACCATGTATTCCGTTTCTTGATGAAAAACCGCAAGTATAGCCGATAGCACAATGGTTAGCGTACGTATTACGTATAGAAGTAACTAGGTTAGGTAGGTTCGAAACCGGGTATGGACAATAAAATTTATTCGCAGGAATTGATTTCAGGACGACTGGAACTCATCAAATATGGTAGTAAACCATCGGAATAAACCACCAGTAACGGAGAAATCTTTTTATTTATTTTTAAACGTATGCCTACGTGACGTCTTGTACGTTATGCCCAAGCGTCCACAAGTACACATCAAAAAGTGTGTTGATTTAGACATCAACACATTTTAAACATGTTGAAATTGGCTAAAACACGCTTGAAGCGTATTGACAGAACACGCGTAAAATGTGTCGTTCGACATCAACACATGAGTTGCCGTGTTGAAAACGGCAACACGATTACACACGTGAAACGTCTTGGAACAACGCATTTGTGTTTACAGTGATGGCATAAGAGACCAAATGATTACCTCTAACTATTTGTTGTATCACATAAGCTATATGAATTAGTTAATATGATTGTGATAATTAGAGAGTTTCATCGAATAACATGCTATAGATTTTTCAAACAAACACACACACACACACACACACACACACACACACACACACACACACACACACACACACACACACACACACACACACACACACACACACACACACACACACACACACACACACACACACACACACACACACACACACACACACACACACACACACACACACACACACACACACACATATATATATATATATATATATATATATAAAATTCCTCTCTCTCCACCTTCTCTACGCCCCGACCCTTTGATATGAGTGTTGCAATCAAGTTGGACCGTTAGTTCAATCAAATAGAAAAATGGTTAACTCTACGAAAATTATATTTAAGGTAAATTTAAAAAAAATAACTAGATCCCTTCAGTGAACTTAACTAAATTGTTTTTATGAACAGATGAAAATGTTGAATTGATGAAACCGAATCATAGATTTATTAGGATCAAATAAAATATGTAGTTGGACGATATTAAATAGATTGATTTTCTATAAATAAACATTTTTGAAATCAATAATTTTAATAATGGAATGCAATAGGAAAAATTTGGTTCTATGAAAAATCTAGTTGATTCAAATAAAAAAGAATCAAATAGACGCGGTTAGTTAATGTCATATTTAGCGGAAAAAATAAAAATATGCTTCATACATACACGTGGAAATATTTTTTAAATTTTCGACGTGCTAAAAATGAAAACAAAGAAAAATCAAACATTTTATTTAAAATCGACGGTAATCGGCCGTCGCCATTTATCAACTCATTATTGAATTAACAAGAAAAACAAAACGAACAAAAACAAAAAAAATCGAATGAGGTTGAATTCTAAACCGACAATTTCAATCCTTTAGAACATGAAATAGACTATAATTAACACCCTAACGTTCCATATAGTTATCAATATTATATGTTATTTAGATCTACACTGCCAGCCAAAAGTTTTCGGACACTCCACATGATCGCAAAACTTTTGAGCGCTGGATAAGTGCCAAATAATGTTAGAGTAATATAATTAATTTCATTTATTATTTCGCGAAGATCCTATAAAGATCTATATAATTAAGTAATTATACAGAGCTTTATAGTATCTTTGTAAAATAATAATTATTATTCTACTTAAGAGCTTTATAGTATCTTCGTAAAATAATTATTATTCTACCATAAGTTTTCAATGATCCAAAGTGATATTAAGTTTTGCAGTTATCTGAAGTGTCCGAATACTTTTGACTGGTAGTGTATATTCGAATATATTAATGCAACCACATATTTCGAGAAAAATATATATATAGTATTATATAATATATACCGTCGCTTAAAAGTTTGGATACACCAGTCGATATTTCTTGCTGCACTAAAAGTTACATAGCTTCGTAAAAAAAAAGATAACCAAATTTACCGAACGGCGTTTTGACCGGAATAAATTCAGCTTTATATTACTTTTCTGAAATAGTTTTTTATAATTTTCTTTTCGACCCGGTACGCACTTTTATACGTGACTGATTTTCGGTTTTTTTTTCGACCATCGAGAATTGGGCGCATGACTTATGCAAAAAAAATTTGTTGCGTTTATCTATGATAAACTTGAACGGGGTAGCAGGAACTCCATTTGAGTTTTTTATAAAGTTTTGCACGATTTTTTTCGCAATCTTATTTCATTTTTTGCTAAAAAAGACTCATTCTAGATAATGCAATGTAACTCAAGAACTAGAGGGTTTAAGAAGAAATGTCAAGGACGAAAAACGTCGCGTAAGCTTATACTGGATAGACTGGCATTTTTTAAGAATTTTCCTGTGAGATTTTTTCTCACAGGAAAACGCCCATTAATCCGATAGAATTGGAGTAAGACTATATACAAGCATTCTTTTATGAATTGCCTATAAAATAATAATAAATCGATATTGAACAAATTTGATTGTTCTCGCATATTAATATTGCACTAATAATTTGATAAGGGGACGATGTATTTTTATTAATTTCGTATTATTTTCGTCATCGAACGGGTTACCGATCAGGCCACAATGGAATGATGATAGAGGAGATATCGAATTTGGGCCGAAAGCAGGTTCGGTGGGGTCGAGACAACAGTTTGAGATTGAAAGCAGGTTAAGGAGGCCTGTGCTCTGCACGTTTCACTGAAACTGGGGGTCGAGAGAAGGTTTGGGAGGTCTAGCAGAGGCTACCCTGGACCAAGAGGAGGTCTCTTCATGGCACTGAACTCGACAAATGAGGTTTCGTCGGTTCAACGGAGGCTGGCGGCTTATGTATTACAAAAGAAATGGGTCCTGCGAGGTTCAGAGGAGGCTAAAAATTTTGACTCGGGCGGTAATCGTCATATATGAAAATTCCTGGTAATTAACATAAAGCCATAATTTTGTATGCTGAACGCAAAACTAAAATCCTTGTTAATCACGTGAAGGAAAACTTACTTCACGCAAGTCCACAGGTATTCTCAAATCACCCGAGATGTGACATGGTTCACGTTAACCTCGTAATGAAAGATTCGGCCGAAATGACAGCTAGACGTCGTAGCGGAATATATTTAATTTGTTTATTCTTTTATACGTATACTTACGGGTGTAAAAATGTCATACAACATAGTAAATACCCCCTGAAAGCTAATATACCACAGATCTGCACGAAGGACTGATTTTTATCTTAAAATACTTATTTAATGCGTGAACATGACGATCACTAGGACCCTGACGGCCACTGGGCCGACTACCTTAGTCATGAATGTTGCTTTCCTAATATTTTTGTTAATTGTAGCGTCTGCGAGGCACATTTGGGCACGAGTATTTTTTTTCTATTTCAATAGAGGTCCAGCTACACGGTTTGCCAAGCGATCGGAGACCCTCGGTGGACAATTCCGTATGCCCGGATTGCCCGGTCCAGATTCGGGATTTAGATTGTGCGATGAGCAGACGGCATGGGCACCACTTCCGCTTGCTTGCATTTCCTCATAGTCTTCCGCCAATAGACCTATAAGGACGAAGAAAAGAATCCAAGAGGAGAAATAGGACAAAAATGTAACTCAGGATTAGAACAAACAGATTAACATTTATTCAAAAGTTATAAGCGAAACTTGATGGTCCTCTGACGTATTTAGTATTTACAAAGGTTGCTAGTGTGAACATCGTGGACCGCGGAATTTCATATGCTTGCTGAAAAAATGGACTACCATTTTTATGAAGCTTCCTGCTGAACGATGTTGCTTTCAACATCCATATCATCGTCAACTTTCATCGTCTACATTCTTCATCATCTACGTCAACATCAACGTTCATCATCGACCCCAGTAATACTGTAAGTGCATGGACTATTCTAAAATCCCTTTGGATGAAACTATTAGCTCAGGCGAAAGCTTTATAAAGTCGATTATAATGTAGATGATGAAAGTGCTGAAAATGAATTTTCATTTCCAAAGTTTTGTGAATTCGATTAGCCATGAGTCTATCGATTTATAAACCTATTTTTTCAATTAGTAGACGTAGTGTGGGAAATTCATTGATCAAGGATTCGATAGAGAAATGCGTGCACAGCATGAGACGTTTCGAATTCTGTATTGCCTCACCGGCCAATGAATATTCAGCACCGTAGGTGTTCAGGTAGCAAATCAAATTTCGCCGAAGGGCTCTGATTATTATCAGCAAGACGATTAATTGAAGAGTCAATGCACTCGCCTTTCTCCGTACGATTAAGACATTTACAGAGTACGCGAGAGGTTCGAAAGTCGTGTCAGGTGTGCTAACATGAGTTTATTTCGACTTTATATGCCGGTCTGGTAATTTGATCATAGGAACCGAGGTAGAATTGTTGTAGAGATCCAATTGGATTCCCATACTTGTCCCTACTTCCTACTAAGGATCCGATGGTTCTTCGCATTGGATCCCTATAGGGAACTCGTGGCAAGATGAATGCGCGAGGTAAAAGGGATCATAAGCTTAGCTTCTAAACAGTGTGTGCGAGCATAGTGCTTCCGTTGGAGTTTGGAAGGGAGGCGAGAAGGTAAATGAGTGAAAGTATCGACTGTGGTAGAAACACGCGTCTCAAGTGAGAAAACAATATCGATTTGTTGACAAAACGATCTAATTTTTTGTAAAGTTTACCATCGTTTCAGTTGATTTGAATTGCTGATATTGATTAGAGACAAGTAGGTAAACACAATGAAAGAACTAATTATTGATGTAATAAGAACGGTTTGTCAGAAATTTTCAAGGTTATCGCGTGATTTTTTGTTAATTCATTAACCGTCTAATGGGGCAAGATGAAAGCGTTTGCAAAGCCGCAATATTTTACAACGTACCACTATTTACGTTAGAAAAGGTGAAATGAAACTAGTAAAGCTTTTGGTTCTTCTTCAACCGGTGTTTTTACCAGGAGAAGAAAAAGAACTGATAAATGATTAAAATGATATGGAAGCAAGCTTATTCGGACTAAAGACTACAGAACTTAGACGATTGGCTTACCTATTGCTGGCATTGAGAATGAAACCACTTTTATATGAGAAAGATGCTAATAATTCGTGTCCCAGCATTCTCCCAGCGCTGTTCATGCCATCTTGCCTGATTGGTTGATTTCCCATCTTGCCTCGTATGCGGGGCAAGATGGCAAAAACGAAGGTTTAATGAAAAATATAGATTGTATGCTAACAACCAGAAAGACTGATTCTTTTGCTTCCAAAATTAAGAAATTAATAAATGCTCATTAGTTTAAAGGAATAATGAAAGTTGACTGAATCATATATGTATTGTTTTATTTAAACAAGACCTTAGCGGTATCATCTTGCCCCGAGTTCTCCTACTGAAACACCACGCTCGTACATTGGATTCTAATCGTGGATTAGAATCCAAATTGGAATCCAATATACGAATCCAATTTAAACCCTTGACCATTCCCACATTATCGAACAGAGTCCGATACGATTCTTGATCAGTCCCATCGCATTCTGTACGTTAAATTTTCTAAACGAAATATATAGATATCCAAAATAAGTAGATCTTAAAAAAGTATAGATCTTATCTCAAAAAAGTATAAATCACTTAAACAAGTATATGTTACAAATCGTTTTGAATCAGATCACTAAAAATCCACTGTAATTACCGTTTGTTATTTATTTTGCTGTACATTGACAAAATATCACCATACATGAACACGCTCACAAAGCGTGCAGGTTTTGTTTCAACACACCGAGTTTTTTCTCGTGGCTTTTCACATATTTTCGATTTGAACGTGGTAAGAATTCTCGAAAGGCGTTCATCGGGGAACAGTGCAGAATCCAATTGAATCCCTATGGGGACTTCCGATGTGCGGTGTTCCCTAAAAAATCGCTATAGAGATGTAGGTGCATCTTCGGAGTCCCCAACAAATTTTCCGCACAGGATCACGAAAGGATATTTTTTGGCAGGTCCAATAAATTCCGGTTGAGAATTCCAAATAAAAAATTCTCAAACGGCGCCAATTGGAAAATAGCGCGGTATCCACTCGAATTCTAATGTGGACTCCCTACGTGCGGCGTCCCCATCAAATCCCTATAGAGATGGTAGGACCTAGGGACTCCCCAACTAATTTCTGCAGAGTATACCTGCACTGCCTGAGAAAGGTTACTATGGAGGTTTGTAAAAACTGATCGTCCGTTTAACAGTTATGCAGATACCAGATTGTTAGTGTACAATTTCTTTTATCGCTTACACGAGTTTATCGACGAACGAAGTTATTGTTCTCCCACGTATTCCTGCTATCAATATACTAATAACTGCGGAATTCTTATTGATACATTTGGTAACCGATATTTTTATCAATGCCATTTTCATCCTCGAAATTTCTGTGACACATTATGCTTTTGGTTCCCATATTCAACTAATTTCGAAATACGAAAAAAAAAACTGTATAAGAGTATGATCGTGACGCCTTTTCCATAAGAAACTTTGCATTAATTTATTTCACCTGAACAGCCGGTAAGTTTGCTTAAGTTTATGAACACCCATTCCAGCGTATCCTATCTCTAGCATATAAAAAAGATTAAACAGCGATCTGATGATCGAGATCGTGCTCACTACCGTAAGGCGGTCCTCTAGTTTCTCAGGTCGAAAAAATCGATTTTTTTTTATAAATCACATCTACAACATGTGTAGAAAGTGTGTGCCAAAGAATTTTTCGATATTCGAAGTGGTTCACAAGTTACGGCCCTGGAACGGAGCAGGTATACGGAGCGCGAGCCGGGAGCGCGAACTTTCAAACGCGTTTTTCTCGAAACAACGTTTTCAAAATCTAGCTCCATCGTATCTCTTAAACTAATAAACCGATTCTGTTGAAATTTGAACCACATATTGTAAACATGATTCGCAACACGATGACCCTCGATGGTTTTAAAATTTTGATTTTTACTCTTTTTTGCGAAAAACTTCGAAAAAACGCGTTTTTAAATTACTTTTTTCGTTTTTCATCTGCCATTTTTTTATTTTTTGATAAAACTTTACGTCCGAAGGTCATTTTGTAGCTGGTGTCATACTGAATCTAATAGACTTTGATTTTTTTGTTTCAGACAAGCCGTTGCCGAGTTGTGACGGAGCTACCTAGCCCTCCTATTTTTGAGGCGTTACGTTAAACTATAGTTTTTGTACTTAAAAAAGAATAAAAATGAATTAATTTTCTTTTTTTAATGTGTTTCAAGACTTTATTTATCAAGTCCAACAACTTTAATATTCATATCTTATATAAAATCCTCAAAAAAATCGCGAAAATAGTATTTTTTCGTGGCTCCAAAGTGGACTGGCCCCTTAAGGCGTTACATCTACAGGGTGTCCCAAATGTCACGCAACATTTAACTTTCGTGGCTTATGCTCGTTGTTGGCTGACATTGGGGACACCCTGTATGTGGCTCATCAAAAAAATAATACTTTTTTGGGAATTTCTTTTTAAAACACTAAAAGAGCAATCAAAGTGAGGTTTGGAGGGTACATCCAAATTGGTCATCACAATTGGTTATGAAAAATATGCAGAATGTCGGCTCAGTCGTAGTTATACCAAAAGCATTATTTTAGGCGCTCTGCGGGAGGAGCATTAAATATGAGCACCAAGAACAATAACAAATCGCGACTTACATTGATTTGGCTAGATCGACTTACATTGATTTTGTGAGAGCACTGCACACGATTATTTTAAAATATGGTTTTTTTTCGCAAAATGACATAATTTCAAATCCTCTTTGTCGCCTAAAAGTCGTCCTTAATTTGCTTATAAAACCAATAATTGTTGATGAATAGTAAAGCTCGTATTTTTCGTAAAGCTGTACTTCGTTAGAAAATGTATCTAAGAAGCTACAGTTAAAATTTTAAGTAGATCGGATGAAAACTGCTCCGATTATACGGCCTCCCGATTTCACAAATGTGGATTCGAGAAAACGTATTTAGAATTTCACAACTGATTTAGAAGCTATCGTTCACATGACGGAATTGAAGCTCTCATTTGAATTCTGCGCATACCAACGGAGCTATTTTAGTAGTAGGTCTTTAGTTGTTAGGATATTGTATATTTTGTGTACAACGACTGGACTAATCGTCTCCAAATTCCTACTTTCACCGCCCGAGCTGTTTCGCGATTCGAAGGCGCTTCGGCCACGGCGTTATAAAAAATTGTCTGCTTTTTCGCGTATAATTCCTTTCGTATATCATTTTTGTGATGTTCATCTATAATTTGAGCCAACAAAAAAGGTAAAGGGTCCCTACAGCCTACAGTCCCTAAGGGTACTAACAGCATCCAGCATACTAAATGTCAATATTCTTAACGCGCGACTCCTACCCTCCCTACTATTTTTTCTAACAAATTGAGCTGAAAGGCTGTCCATAGTATGCAAAATTCAGTGTGCATGGAACTTACAAAATACTCTTATCGATGAGTCTACCTGATTGATCTCTCATTTGAAAGAAGACACCACATATAAAATGGATTTGTGCCAATGTCGGTTTGGTGCAGCAAACACTTGCCGCGATTTCGCTCAATGAGTGGGGAGCCATCGTGCATTCGTATCCTCCAGGGAATAATTACATTACCGACACCCTTCATTCCATATAACGACGGCACAATATTCCCCACGTACAGATGCCATTCCCACTTCAAAAATCCACAGGCTCTCGGGAATTCTCTTAACACGCCTATCCCATGAACATAATAATTATTGCCATTTGCAATGCTTGTCGCGTTATTAATAGAGTACATGCGTCCACACACATATACTCGCCTACATAA
This sequence comes from Ophion ellenae, assembly GCA_963210295.1. Classification (NCBI taxonomy): domain Eukaryota; kingdom Metazoa; phylum Arthropoda; class Insecta; order Hymenoptera; family Ichneumonidae; genus Ophion; species Ophion ellenae. The sequence continues at coordinate 25,810,449 of OY723385.1, read as the reverse complement.
ACGCACGCAACTTCATCCAAAATCAAAACGCAAAGGAAAAAAAAACACCGCTCCAACTTAAAAAACATGTGGCCCTGCAGGACTGAAAAATGTTGACCTACCGCCTGCATATCAGCGTTACCCAGGTACGCAAGTATATGCATTGGCATACCGACGTACAACGACGTCTATGTTTGCGGACGCACGCGCATCGCGTATCCCGCAACTTCAGGGTGGCGTCGCAGGCTCGAGACGCTTCCGGTGTTAAATTACCCCGAAGAGTCTGCCCACACCCTCTACGTTCGCCGTTTTCACTCACTGCTTTTACCAAGCAGCGACCATCATCAGTTCCAGCAGCCTCGTCCATTCTTTACCCAGTATAGCACATACGAATATACGTACAGGCTGTCCCGTTTCAAAATGGACCCTGAATGAGCGAGTGGGAGAGACGTGAAGCGAGAATCAAGCATGGCAATCTGACTTAAGCCCCAACACGTGTCAACTTCCAGTAGAAATAATAATCTATCATTAAAATTCGCTGACGCATCTGTGTGAAGCTATTACGGCGTCGTGGCGCGGAAATGATCAGATTTACACTTATCTATGGCTGTAAATATATGCACAGGTGTTTTGTGTGTAGATAATCAGGTTTGATCAGAACAATCAGTGGGTTTCATCTTTGAGGCATAGACCTTTCAGTCTACGTGGTACTGTAGAAAAGTAACAATGGGCTTTTAGTTTTGATCGTTGGAAGACAAGGGTTTTTGTGTCCTTCATTTTCATTACTATGTCGAAAATCATATTTTGTAGACTTGGGTTGTAGATCGCTAAATAGGGAGCCTGAAAAATGGTTGTGTGATTTTAGAGTTCGAATCTGTGAGAACGTTTTTGGAAATTTAGGAAAAAAACAAATTTCGTTGCATTCCAACGATGCAAACTTCAACATCTGAAGTAACAAATTTATAATACTCTGGCTTACTTTCTCTGACATAAACGCTGATACTAATGATAGAGATAATATTAATAATAATTAGACCTGTTACAACAATAAGACTAACAATACAATGCCCGTGAAAAATAATTATTATTATCATTGTCATTATGATCATTATCATTATAAGCAATATTCTGATGATAATAATAATAATCCTATAATAAGTTACATATAGTATTATTGATATTGTTCTTAACATTATCATTATTATTACTATGATGTATTATTATTATTATCATGTATTATTCTTATGATATATTATTATTTATTATTATATAATAGACTTTATTGCTCCGGGCAACGCACTTCCTCAGTTTGCCCTGGAAAACATTCACCTACCCCCGGGGGTTAGGCTCGGTCTTAACCTAGACCGGAACAATAACGCTGGGCGGCACTCGAGGGTTCCGACATCACCTCGGCTGCCGCCCAGTCAAAAAGTCGCGCGAGAATTCCATTATATCGCTCTGCGATAGCCGCTCCCTCAATCCAGAGGGTTAGCGGCTACCGCAGTCCACAATCGTGTTGCCTGAGTAAACGGAGGGACCCAAGTATGACTGCCTTCTGCATCCGACCCGCTAGCAACCGGACACCGGGTTTGCAAACCGGTATGCCAGCGAGGCCCGATACAGAAGACTCTTTCATCCCCCCTAGCGCGCCGATGATGAGGACAACGAGAGTTACCCTGAATCCTCGGTGCAAACGACGTAGCTCGGCCAGGAGAGGCTGATACTTGAGCCGTTTCGCCTCTTCCTTTCGCGACACGTTCACTTCGGCCGGAGCCGAGAACTCAATGACGTATATCGTCTTGTCGTCGAAATCGAAGAGGACAACATCAGGCTTAGTCGCTTGAAGCGGCCCGATGGTCGCGAATGAGAAGTTCCAATAAATCTTGCACCTCTCACCCACGACAACGGACTCAATATCTCCTGGTAAATAAGGCGGCACGGGCTCCCGGTCTATCCCATAAGAGTGCCGTAGATGGTAGTACAACACTCTTAGGGCCGCGTTATGGCGATAGATATAGCCGGAGACTGCATATACTGGGCAGGCCGACAGTAGATGCATTAGTGTCTCCGGCGATTGTTTGCATGCACGACACAAAGTGGTCGGCAGAGGCTGACCCAAAACGCGACTGCGATAGACCAGGGTGTTGATGACTCCGTCTTGGCAGGCGCAGATAAACCCTTCGGTCTCGGACATCAGTCCAGCTGACCGCAAGAAGGAAAAGGTCAGCTGGGTGGACAGCCCTGTTCCTCGATGTGGTGAAAAAACACACCGTGCATGGGTCTGTCCACGTGCTGCCGAGTCAGGACAGTCTGCTCGGCAGCCCTGATTGCCCGCCGACGTCGGGACTTGGGCAACCGAGCGACGGAGTCTACTGGCAAGGCGCCACGCCGGCGCCGGCGGAACTCCAAGCCGAGGGTCTCTGCCGCACAATCTGCCGCCTTATAGAGAAAAGCACCCGCCCCATGAAGCTCATGCTGGTGCACAATCTCCAGGAGCGGGTCCGAGCTCGTTATTACATCGCTTGCTATTCCGAGGACCATGCGGTCATGAAGACACTCCAATCCCGAGAGCCCGCGCCCGCCGCTCTGACGCAGCATATAAAGGCGCGGGGTGGAAGATCGAGGGTGCAGACTCCGCTGGATGTTCATTATCTTGCGTGTGCCGATGTCCAGCTGTTTAAGCTCGTCTCTACGCCATTTGACGACGCCAAAGGAGTAGAGCAGGACCGGGACAGCGAGCATATTGGTGGCAGTGATCTTATTTTTCCCAGACAGATCTGATTTCCAGATCCGTCTGAGACGCCGCCTATACTCGCTGCGGAGGGCCTCCTTGACACCCTCAGCGTCCTGTACAGAGCGCTGATCGATGCCAAGGTACCGATAAGACCCTCCGGCGTCCAGGTGTTTGAAGACGCTCCCGTCCACCAGCCGGACATCAGCCGCGACACCCTCTGCTCTCCCTCTCCTGAGATGAAGGACAGCGCACTTGTCCAATCCGAATTCCATTCCCGCCGCCCGCGTGTACGTCGCTACGATGTTCAAGAGGAGCTTAAGCCCCCCCTCCCCGGGAGCGTATAGCTTGAGGTCATCCATATAAAATAAATGGGTGATCCCTCGCCCACGCTCCCCGGGGGCCCCCGCTTCGTACCCGCGTGCAGCCCGCAAGGCGATTGATAAGGGTAATAGTGAGATGCAAAACAGGAGGGGGCTAAGCGAATCTCCCTGGATAATCCCCCTCCTATACCCCACCACTCCGGTCGACACGTTGCCTTCACTAGTCTTAACTGTGAAGCGTGTCTTCCAGAGCGGCATGAGCTGCCTAATGCATCTCACTATGTAAGGACTCACCGAAAGGCGTTCGAGTAGGTGTATAATCAGTTTGTGACTGACAGTGTCGAACGCCTTACGGTAGTCTATCCAAGCGACTGAGAGGTTACGCTTGTGTTGGACCGCGTCCTGCGTGATGCAGCGGTCCACCAGCAGGTTCTCCTTACAACCTCCCAGCCCCCTCTTGGATCCCCTTTGTTCGTGTATCTCCCGCCATGCAGGCTCGATCTCGCGCAGAACACGCTCATAAAGAATCTTTGTGAAGATCTTACAGAGCGCATTCAGACACGTTATCGGGCGGTAGTTCTCCGGACGAGACAAATCCCCTTTTTTGGGGAGTAGCACCGTCCATCCCTCTGTCAGCCACGCAGGGATGGGCACCGTCCCATCGATGAACGACGAGAAGATGCGGGCCAGATGGGTATGGGTGCACTTGAATTTCTTCCACCAGAAGATGTTAATCCCATCCGGTCCGGGAGCGGCGTGGTTCCTCATGCTACTCACCGCCTTCTCCACCTCACCCCGCGTGACTGGAAAACAGTCGCCACGCTGACTCGGCTGTTGCCGACAAAACGTGTCGAACCGTCCCAGAGCTGGAGTGCCTTCATCAAAATGACCCGCCTCGCTATACAGCTCTCCCCAAAACCGCTCCACCTGAACAGCTGTTGGCGCTGTGTCGGGGGCAGGCGTAGGTGGTTGGAACCAGCGGCCTGGGTCAGAACGGAAGAGGGCGTTGTCTAACGCCCGACCCAGCCGCCTCTCTAGGGATTGCTTCGCAACCCCCAGGTTCCGCACCTTCTCCACGTAGCGTTCCTTCACAATAAGAAGGATAGCTTTGTTCAATGTGTGGTGACGGCATTTCAGTTCCGAGCTGATTTTTCGGATTTTAGGGGTAAACGCCCTCCCCGCCGTAATGAAGTCTAACACACACTGAACACGGGATGCCTGCCGCCGCGCTTCATTGATCTTATTCTGGAGCTGTGCAACGCGCCGCCGAGTCTTAGCCACGAACGCCGCCTTATCATTGCGTGTCTGAGGCTTCGACTCAACAGCCGCGTGATACACAGCCCAGTTCAAGCTGAGGAGATCAGCGGTCTCAGGGATTGCTGCCGCGAGGGACTCATTTGCCGCTTCTAGGCAACCAGGCTGAAGAGAAAATTTCCCAGTGATTCTGTCCCTCCTTGTTCCCCAGTCCTCTGTCAAATCGACGCGCCAACGGGGGGGTTCCGACTGCCGGGGGGTTCGAACTTGAGGCCGTCCGGTAGAGCTCCGCACGGAACGCGCGGAAGAGCGCCTGCCGGACAGCTCTGGTGGTAATAACAAGAGATCGTAACCTTGCCGTCGCAAGCGGGCAGCTTGGTCTCGCAGATGTTGTTGCGAGAGGTGTGCAAGCTCTGGGTGCACTTGGCTCCTTATTTATTATTATTATTATTATTATTATTATTATTATTATTATAACAGAATTTATTTCTCCGGGCAACGCACTTCCTCAGTTTGCACTGGGAAACATTCACCTACCCCCAAGGGCTAGGCTCGATGTTCAAAACTTTTTATTATTGTCCAATTTTATTGCTCCAGGAAACTTTCTTCTACATACTAATAATAATAATAATGATAATAATTTTTTTGGGGGATCCTTGGGATCCTTGGGGGATTTTTTTGGGGATCCTTGGGGACCAAGGATCAGTTGGGAGGGGCACCCGGATAGGATCCACGGCAACGACCACGGCTCGAAATCGGCGCCTCGAGTGGACGGAGGAACTCAAGGACGACCTCATCCGCTGCTGGAGGGATAGCGTGCCGTCGCGGCGGGGCTACATGGCGAGGTTGCAGGCCCTGTGGAGCCAAGTGCACCCAGAGCTTGCACACCTCTCGCAACAACATCTGCGAGACCAAGCTGCCCGCTTGCGACGACAAGGCTACGATCTCTTGTTACTACCGCCAGAGCTGTCCGGCAGGCGCTTTTCCGCGCATTCCGTGCGGAGCTCTGCCGGACGGTCTCAAGATCGAACCCCCCGGCAGTCGGAACCCCCCCGTTGGCGCGGCGATTTGACAGAGGACTGGGGAACAAGGAGGGAGAGAATCACTGGGAAATTTTTTCTTCAGCCTGGTTGCCTAGAAGCGGCAAATGAGTCCCTCGCGGCAGCAATCCCTGAGACCGCTGATCTCCTCAGCTTGAACTGGGCTGTGTATCACGCGGCTGTTGAGTGGAAGCCTCAGACACGCAATGATAAGGCGGCGTTCGTGGCTAAGACTCGGCGGCGCGTTGCACAGCTCCAGAATAAGATCAACGAAGCGCGGAGGCAGGCGTCCCGTGTTCAGTGTGTGTTAGACTTCATTACGGCGAGGAGGGCGTTTACCCCTAAAATCCGAAAAATCAGCTCGGAACTGAAATGCCGTCACCACACATTGAACAAAGCTATCCTTCTTATTGTGAAGGAACGCTACGTGGAGAAGGTGCGGAACCTGGGGGTAGCGAAGCAATCCCTAGAGAGGCGGCTGGGTCGGGCGTTAGACAACGCCCTCTTCCGTTCTGACCCAGGGCGCTGGTTCCAACCACCTACGCCTGCCCCCGAAACAGCGCCAACAGCTGTTCAGGTGGAGCGGTTTTGGGGAAAACTGTATAGCGAGGCGGGTCATTTTGATGAAAGCACTCCAGCTCTGGGACAGTTCGACACGTTTTGCCGGCAACAGCCGAGTCAGCGTGGCGACTGTTTTCCAGTCACGCGGGGTGAGGTGGAGAAGGCGGTGAGTAATTCACGTGCACCCATACCCATCTGGCCCGCATCTTCTCGTCGTTCATCGATGAGACGGTGTCAATCCCTACGTGGCTGACAGAGGGAAGGACGGTGTTACTCCCCAAAAAAGGGGATCTGTCTCGTCCGGAGAACTACCGCCCGATAACGTGTCTGAATGCGCTCTGTGAGATCTTCACCAAGATTCTTAATGAGCGTGTTCTGCGCGAGATCGAGCCTGCATGGCGCGAGATACACGAACAAAAGGGATCCAAGAGGGGGCTGGGAGGTTGTAAGGAGAACCTGCTGGTGGACCGCTGCATCACGCAAGACGCGGTCCAGCATCAGCGTAACCTCTCAGTCGCTTGGATAGACTACCGTAAGGCGTTCGACACTGTCAGTCACAAACTGATTATACACCTACTCGAGCGCCTTTCGATGAGTCCTTACATAGTGAGATGCATTAAGCAGCTCATGCCCCTCTGGAAGACATGCTTCACAGTTAACACTAGTGAAGGCAACGTGTCGACCGGAGTGGTGGGGTATAGGAGGGGGATTATCTAGGGAGATTCTCTCAGCCCCCTCCTGTTTTGCATCTCATTATTACCCTTATCAATCGCCTTGCGGGCTGCACGCGGGTACGAAGCGGGGCCCCCCGGAGAGCGTGGGCGAGGGATCACCCATTTATTTTATATGGATGACCTCAAGCTATACGCTCCCGGGAAGGGGGGCTTAAGCTCCTCTTGAACATCGTAGCGACGTACACGCGGGCGGCGGGAATGTACTTCGGATTAGACAAGTGCGCTGTTCTTCATCTCAGGATAGGGAGAGCAGAGGGGGTCGCGGTTGATGTTCGGCTGGTGGACGGGAGCGTCTTCAAACACCTGGACGCCGGAGGGTCTTATCGGTACCTTGGCATCGATCAGCGCTCTGTACAGGACGCTGAGGGTGTCAAGGAGGCCCTCCGCAGCGAGTATAGGTGGCGTCTCAGACGGATCTGGAAATCAGATCTGTCTGGGAAAAACAAGATCACTGCCACCAATATGCTCGCTGTCCCGGTCCTGCTCTACTCCTTTGGCGTCGTCAAATGGCGTAGAGACGAGCTTAAACAGCTGGACATCGGCACACGCAAGATAATGAACATCCAGCGAAGTCTGCACCCTCGATCTTCCACCCCGCGCCTTTATATGCTGCGTCAGAGCGGCGGGCGCGGGCTCTCGGGATTGGAGTGTCTTCATGACCGCATAGTCCTCGGAATAGCAAGCGATGTAATAACGAGCTCGGACCCGCTCCTGGAGATTGTGCACCAGCATGAGCTTCATGGGGCGGGTGCTTTTCTCTATAAGGCGGCAGATCGTGCGGCAGAGACCCTCGGCTTGGAGTTCCGCCGGCGCCGGCGTGGCGCCTTGCCAATAGACTCCGTCGCTCGGTTGCCCAAGTCCCGACGTCGGCGGGCAATCAGGGCTGCCGAGCAGACTGTCCTGACTCGGCAGCATGTGGACAGACCCATGCACGGTGTGTTTTTTCACCACATCGAGGAACAGGGGCTGTCCACCCAGCTGACCTTTTCCTTCTTGCCGCCAGCTGGACTGATGTCCGAGACCGAAGGGTTTATCTGTGCCTGCCAAGACGGAGTCATCAACACCCTGGTCTATCGCAGTCGCGTTTTGGGTCAGCCTCTGCCGACCACTTTGTGTCGTGCATGCAAACAATCGCCGGAGACACTAATGCATCTACTGTCGGCCTGCCCAGTATATGCAGTCTCCGGCTATATCTATCGCCATAACGCGGCCCTAAGAGTGTTGTACTACCATCTACGGCACTCTTATGGGATAGACCGGGAGCCCGTGCCGCCTTATTTACCAGGAGATATTGAGTCCGTTGTCGTGGGCGAGAGGTGCAAGATTTATTGGAACTTCTCATTCGCGACCATCGGGCCGCTTCAAGCGACTAAGCCTGATGTTGTCCTCTTCGATTTCGACGACAAGACGATATACGTCATTGAGTTCTCGGCTCCGGCCGAAGTGAACGTGTCGCGAAAGGAAGAGGAGAAACGGCTCAAGTATCAGCCTCTCCTGGCCGAGCTACGTCGTTTGCACCGAGGATTCAGGGTAACTCTCGTTGTCCTCATCATCGGCGCGCTAGGGGGGATGAAAGAGTCTTTTGTATCGGGCCTCGCTGGCATACCGGTTTGCAAACCCGGTGTCCGGTTGCTACCGGGTCGGATGCAGAAGGCGGTCATACTTGGGTCCCTCCGTTTACTCAGGCAACACGATTGTGGACTGCGGTAGCCGCTAACCCTCTGGCTTGTCGGAGCGGCTATCGCAGAGCGATATAATAGAATTCTCGCGCGACTTTTTGACTGGGCGGCAACCGAGGTGATGTCGGAACCCTCGAGTGCCGCTCAGCGTTATTGTTCCGGTCTAGGTTAAGACCGAGCCTAACCCCCGGGGGTAGGTGAATGTTTCCCAGTGCAAACTGAGGAAGTGCGTTGCCCGGAGCAATAAAGTCTATTATATAATAAAAATAATAATAATAACAATAACAATAATAACTATTATTATCATTATTATTATTATTTGTTATTATTATTGCCATCATTATTATCATTTACACAACATACATATTCTGCAAGAGCAGCTCGCCGCGAACCGTCGTCTCTAGTCCCTGCGTTCGTATTGAATTACCGCCAGTCCACGAGTTTTCCTCCACCTCACCTTGGTCCGTGTGTGTGGCAACTCCGTTACTTAATCCATAACGTCACGGAAACTGTATTGATCCATTTTTCTTGCATCCCAGTATTTCTTACATTCGCGCATTGCGTTTTCAATTTTTGTTTGTCTGCAGGTGTAATCACACAATTATATTGTTCTTACGTAAGAAAAGGATAATAGTTTAGTAATTGTGGAATTTCTGTCGCTTGCAATAACGAATGACAGTGGACGCATACACACTCGTGGAGAAATGCATACTGTGCGCGAGTTCCAGCTTATATCGTAGGCCTTATTTCCTTATTTCGTTTTATTCGTCCGAATTATTGTTGTGAACAATCCTGGAATCATTATTTCAACATGGCTTCATGAGTGATTCTTAGGCTGAACTTCATTTTATAAGAATTTAATTAATTCGGAGGATGTTTTTCTATCGAATGAAAAACATTTTTTTGGTGAATAGATAAATATGAGAGAAATGTGGAAAAAATATAGGCTGGCCGAATGTGACCGAAAGATGATTTTCGAATCCGTGTTTGAGCACAGTTTAAAAAAAAAATTGAATCGATAATGTCGGGAGGTGTAGCTCTTACCTCTAGCAATTTGACGTCGACTGTGAAAATTTAAACTTATCGGGTGCGACTGTTTTTGAGAAGAGTTTCAAAAACATTTCATGGGTTTCTCGACCAGCGGAATCGTGTATTCAGACCCAGAAAACAGGTCGATTTTCAATTTTTTTCCGATTAAAGTATTGGAATGACTAGATGGAGGGTGGAGGAAGACAAAAGAGGGAAACGCGCTAGTAGAAGAGATGTGCGAAATAGTGAGGCAATTTGAAAGAATCGCGAGAAAGAAGGGTTTGGCTGGAGATTAGAAACAGTTAAATGGAAGGCGACGGAATAAGTGCGAAGGTATATTGTATTTTTATTTTATTTTATTTTATTTAGCGCGGGCAGAGCGGTAGAGATAAAGATTGAGAGCAGATGTAAGAACTAGAAGCCTAGGAATAAGAAAACGTGTAAAGAAAGAAAGGAGGTGTAAAAAACCCGCAAGGGTATACACAAAAATAAAGAGAATTATCACTATTGGGATGACTACGTCGAGATTTTGGACACAATACTATTTTGCCAAGTTTAAGTTTTTTAAATTGATGAATATACATAAACAATACAGTCAGCGAAGGTGGTTCTGGCAACTAGGGAGATCTGAAATGAGAAATCAAAAATGTACTTTTAGTATAACAATAACAATTTTGCGTGACCAGATACTTCGTGGGAATTTTGAAAACTACGGTAGAAACGACTAGCTGTAAAAAAAAGTTCGCTTTTCGACAAAAAAAACTCTAAGAAGTTGTGAATTTTAAATGGATGAATGTATCAAAAAATCATCGGGTCATACGATAGAAAATGTTATAAACTATATGCTCTGTCCGAATTTGTCGAATCGAATCGAAACCGAATCGAACGAATACATTTTCAGATACGACTTTCACCAAGATACGACTTTCATCAAGAAGAATCGTTTCGAGAAAAATGCGAACAAAAAGGATGAATTGCAGCAGGGCGGTTTGTCGTAGGGCAATGAGCGATCTGACCCTTTACAAAAATCGTCATAGCTCGATCAGTTTGTCTAAATCTCTATAAGACCTTCGTTGCAAATTAAAGTTAAGGCGGGATATACATTGACATCGATAAAAAAATCGATCGCTTTTTTTCTTTAAGCGATAGAAGTATGTATGTAGAATATTTGCCCAAAGTTTCAAAGCGAAGCTCGAAAAACTTCAAACGTTACAGCCCGTCAACGCTGTGCCTCATCGCTCGCATTCGGAGCGGGCGTAAACTTCAAACGCGTTTTTCTCAAAACTGCATTTTCGTAATTGGCGTGCAGGATTACTCAAAAAGTATTAAGCCGATTGACTTGGTAGAAATGTTGATAATATTGCTACCTTCTACTTGGCGACAATTGTTTAGGAAAAAATGTTAAAAAATCTCTTTTTTAATTTAAATTTTACAGAAGTTATGTGTAAAAAGTTGATTTTTTTGCAAATTTTTGCCGTGCGTTTGAATTTGCATTTCCTTCATTTTAATTACTGCTAAATAGAAACTGCATGTTCTAACTGAACAAAATTTTGATTTTTTTGTAAATCAAAGTGGAAAGCTAGATTACACGCCGACTGCATGCTGTAACACTCTGCTAGAGCTCCGCCATTTTCATGACAAATGAATTTCGAAAAATTGTATCATATACGTAAATATACACAAAGTATAGCTACAGTTTGATAAATGTAGAATAATTATGTCTTCATTGAAAAAGTTCCTCAAAATTGCTTATTTTTCCCTGTATAAATGTATATCCCGCCTTTAGGCGATGCTGCAGTCCAGAAATTCGAAAAAATCGTTTCTATTTTTTATTTTATTTTATCATTCTGCAGATATTTCTGAATCTGTCTGTTAAAACTGTTTAGTGATACTCAAAAAAATTGCCGAGCTAGAGAAATTATAAGGAGTACCTACGGTGGAGACGCAGCAACTTTAAACGCGTATTTCTCAAAACTATGCTTTTTAAACCAACAACTTCAATATCTCGATAACCAATTGGCCTATTGAGCTCAGATGTTGCATACGGCCTCAGTAAACTGCTTCTCAACGTTGGAAGCAGAATTGAGACGAAATATTTGTTTTTATATATATAACTCGTAAAACGGTCAGAAAAATAGGAAAATTCGATAAGCAAAGTTTAGCATGCCGCTATTTTGTAAATTCAAAAACATCTTTCACCAAACCTGACAATACTCATACAGATTGAGAAAATGTTAAGTTTTTTTTCGGATCCATACAACGGCCACAACACTGGTCATCAATTAGGGGCGTTTTCCGCGCATCGTTGTACACAAATGTACAAGATTACGTAATAGTATTGTTTTCAAACTTGTACATATTCTTGAAGAATGAATAAACATGTGTATTTATTTTTTCAGTTATTTCATCTTAAAAATCGCCTCTAAAATAGCGCCCTAAGACAACAATATCGCCTTAAGACCCTAGGCTATAAAACTGTTCAATCAAAAATCATTTTTTTTCACCTTTATGCAGACCCCTTAAGACAGCTCAGTTATTGGAATTTCCGTGAAAATCGTTTTTCGCAAAACGGATCTCCGTTCGCGTGCATTTAATAAAGATTAAAGAACTTATACACACACACACACACACACACACACACACACACACACACACACACACACACACACACACACACATATTTTGTTTTGTTTTATACAGGGAGTCCCTCTTATCTCTGCCACCCGAAATAACTCGGTAACTATCGACGTCACGAAAAAATGCTCCAAACAAAAGTTGTACGGTGTGAAAGGGGCCATCAAATGCGACTAATTTTGTTTTATTTCGGTGTCGGCGCTAACGCACAGAGTAGGTCACCTCCACTTTTTTAAATGGAATGGTGCATTTTTTTCAACCATCTTGGGGAGCACCTCAAGCCGCATAAAAAATATTAGAGGATCAAAGCCGTTCGAGGTCATTCAAGGTACGTATCGATGATACAAATCTAAATATCTCGGATCACTACCAAATATTTGGTAGTGATCCGAGATATTTAGATTTGTATTTCATTTTAATAGGTGACCTTAAATGACCTTGAGCGACTTTGACTCCCTAATGTTTTTTATGCGGCTTGAGGTGCTCCACAAGATGGTAAAAAAAATGTACCATTCCATTTAAAGAAGTGGAGGCGACCTTCACTGTGCGTAGGCGCCATCGCCGAAATAAAACAAAATTGGTCGCATTTCATAGCCCTCTTCACACTCTACAACTTTTGTCTGGAACATTTTTTTGTGACGTCGATAATTACCGAGTTGCTCCGGGTGACAGGTATAAGAGATATATATAACCCTGTACATATATATATATATTAGTACCTAGTGCACACCTAGTATATATATATATATATATATATATATATATATATATATATATATATATATATATATATATATATACACTGGGTGCGCAACTAACAAGGAGACGGCACGACCGTGGGGTCAAGGAGATTTAGCCGAATTTTTTTGTGGGGGAAGAGGACCCCCATCACCTCACCAGGTTAGAGTAGTAGGACGCACTACCCGAAAAAATCCGAAAAAAATCGATTCAAAGTTTCTTAGGTTCCTTATGAGTTTAAAATGTTAAATACTCATCGATCCGCCGTCTAGTCTAGATGGCTAGGGCCCGGTCTTTTGCGCCGGAAGTCTCGAGTTCAATTCCGCCTTCGGTTCTTATTTTGTTTTTCTTTTTCTTTTTTTTTTGTTATCCCAACAATTATTCAAAACGGTTTTCATCCCTACATTATTTTTTTAAATTTATTTCCATTATTTTTGAAAATTATTTTCATTTTTTAAAGATTATTTTCTTTTTTTTCCAATAAAACAATTCATAACGATGGGTTTTTTATTTTTCATTGTAAACTATATGAGGAGGAACATTGGGTTTTTAATGAGAATAACAAAGTCGATTAGGAAAAATTCAATTTTTATTAATATAATAATTAAATACAAAAACCGCAGTGGTAATTATCGTAGAAACAAACAAAATGATAATTTTCGCGACGTCTTGCGCAACACATAAAAGCGGATTTTTTACAATCGCAGGGAGTTTGCAATGCATCCGTACAAAAAAATGTCCCATTAACATTCACGAAAATGTTCCTAGTAACTGATAATTTTGAGGCAAACCAGGCGTATCGAATCATGTCTCGGAATATTAGTGACGATAATAGATGGTGAATTATTGAATGGATTTTTATACAATCTTCCCGGGAATTAATTTCACGACTCTGCTCTAACAATTCGCTGCAATTTACTGGAAAAATTTTCATGAATGTTAATGGGACATGTTTTTGTACGCATGTATTGCACACTTCCTGCGATTGTAAAAAATCCGCTTTTATATGTTGCGCAAGATGTCGCAAAAATTATTGTTTTTTTTGTTTCTACGATGATTACCACTGCGGTTTTTATTTATTATTATTATATGAATAAAAATTGAATTTTTCGTAATCGACTTTGTTATTCTCATTAAAAACCCAATGTTCCTCCTCATATACTTTACAATGAAAAATAAAAAACCCACCGTTATGAATTGTTTTATTGAAAAAAAAAGAAAATAATTTTTAAAAAATGGAAATAATGTAAATAAATTTTAATAAATAATGTAGGAATAAGATACGTTTTGAATAATTGTTGGGATAACAAAAAAAAATGAAAAAAAAAACAAGATCCGAAGGAGGAATCGAACTAGAGACCTCCGGCGCAAAAGACCGAGCCCTAACCATCTCGACTAGACGGCGGCTCGACGAATGTTTGACATTTTAAACTCATAACGCACGTTAAATCGATTTTTTTTCGGAATTTTTCGAGTAGTGCGTCCGACTACTTTACTCACGTGAGGTACTAGGGGTACTAGGTACTTTCACCACAAAAAAATTCGGCCAAATTCCCGACCCCACGGTCGTGCCGTCTCCTTGTGAGTTCGCGGGTTTCACACATGGATGGCGCTAGCGACACACGCAGTCGGCATACAGGTCTGAAATTGGGTGTCTTTATAGCTTGGACATCTGTTAAGAATACCCAGTCGAATATAAACAAATATCGCAACACAACGACCTTTTTTCTAACCTCGAAAATGTCAAAGTTTGTGCCAAATAAACAGCATTTGCGGGAAGCATTGCTTTTCTGCTTCAACCTAAAAAAACTGCAGCTGAAGCACGCCGGTTACTTGAGGAGGCCTACGGCGAACATATACCATCAAAAACAATGGGTGAAGATTGGTTCAAGCGATTCAAAAGTGGCAATTTTGAGACTGGGGACAAGGAGCGCCCGCGAAGACCGCAAACATTTGCGGACGCCGATCTGCAAGCGTTATTGGATGAAGATCAACTTGCCGAGGCATTAAATGTGACTCGGCAATGTGTTTCGAAACGTTTGCACGCCATAGGAAAAATTCATAAGGAAGGAAAGTGGGAGCCGCATGAGTTGACTGAGAGACAAATGGAAAATCGAAGAGCCATTTACAAAATTTTGCTTTTGCGGCAGAACAGAAAGAGTTTCCTGCATCGAATTGTTACTGGCGATGAAAAATGTATATATTTCGAGAATATATCCAAAAAGCAGAAAATCGTGGCTTTCACTTGGCGAAGCGTCAACATCGACGGCACGGCCAAATCGCTTCGGAAAAAAGACATTGCTCTGCGTTTGGTGGGACTAGAAAGGAATCGTGTACTATGAGCTGCTGAAACCGGGCGAAACTCTCAATGGACATCCCTACCAACAACAACTAATCAATTTGAACCACGCATTGCTCGAAAATGGCCAGAATGGGACACGAGACACGAACGTGTGATATTGCAGCACGACAACGCTCCGTGCCATTGCAGTTCCATCGTCCAGGACCCCATAAAAACACTGAAATGGGATCTGGTACCACACTCGCCGTATTCGCCAAACCTGGCCCCTTCAGACTATCACTTGTTCCGGTCGATGGTGCATGGCTTGGGTCGGCTACACTTGGCCAAATACCATGCAGTACAAAATTGGTTGGACGGATGGTTTCAGTCCAAAGACGCGTCTTTTTATCGTCGCGGTATTTATGTATTGCCAGAGAGAGAGGGCAAAAATGTGTAAGTAGCGGAGGACAATACTTCGAATGAACCATTTTTTGTATTTGACTTGAAATTTTCGATTTTTTATTGGTAAAAAAATCCCGGACACTTAGTTGCGCACCTAGTATATATATATATATCTATATATATATTTGCGCGCGCGCGTGTGTGTGTGTGTGTGTATACAGGGTGAGGCACTAACTGTTGCCACCTTGAATATCTCTGTAATTATCGACGTCACAAAAAAATGTTTGAAACAAAAGTTGTACCGTACGAAAGGGGTCATCAAACGCGACTATTTTTTTTATCTCAGTGGAGGCGCTGTTGCACAGTAAAGGTCGCCTTCACTTTTTTAAATGGGACGGTACATTTTTTCAACTAACTTATAGAGCATCGAAAAGTGCATAAAAAACATTTAGGGGTCAAAGTCGTTTAAGGTCATTTGAGATAAAAAAGTGACATGAACTTTATTTTTATGTGAAATTACCTTTATTCACAGTAGATGTTCAAACTGATTGCCATTGGAATCAATGCAGTATTGCAATCTCCTCATCACGAATTTCTTATCACTTCGGCACTTATCGCCGAAGTCTTGCCATTGTCTTGTATGTAAACAACGGCACCAAACCTACAATGTACACGGAACATTGTACAATGTTTCGCCCAAACAAGCCCAAGTTAACGATAGTAAGAATGGTGAGACTAGTATTAATGAATCAAACGAATGTAAATTATGTATTCTTTTGAAGAGCAAACTGATATGCTTCTAGTTTCCGGAGAATGTCAGATAAATGCAGTGAGAGCTAGAGACTTATACGCTGAAAGATTTCCTGAACGTTCTCATCCCACCCGCCGTACATTTCAAATTTTGTACACTAAACTGAGGACAACTGGATTCTTAACCCGCCGGGGAAGTAACCGACAAACGCGAGTTACTAACGAAGAAACGGAAATTGGTGTTCTTGCCGCCGTTCATCGAGACCCTTGTGCGAGTTCTCGTCAAATTGCGAGGGAATCTGGCGTAAGCCAAAGAAGTATTCTACGTGTTTTACATCGTCATAAATATCATCCTTGCCACATTAGTCTCCACAGGAATTAACTGGTACGGATTTCATGAATCGCACTGAATCCTTCCGATGGGCTCAACGCCAGATTCAAAAAGATGACTCATTTATTAATCGGATTTTATTTACTGATGAGGCAACATTTACGAATCATGGAAATATTAACTTGCATAACATGCATTTGTGGTCAACTGAAAATCCACATTGGCTGCGGCAAGTTGCACACCAAACACCGTGGTCGGTTAATGTATGGTGTGGGATTATTGGGGATAGAATCATAGGCCCTTATTTCATCGAAGGGAATCTTAATGGTAGGAAGTAAACCACATTCCTTCAAGAAACATTAGGTCCGTTATTGGAAGAAATACCTTTAGAAACACGAAAGGGAATGTGGTATCAACACGATAGGTGCCCGGCACATTTTTCGCAAATAGGAATGAATTGCAAAAGAGATTTCCAAATCGTTGGATTGGACGCGGAGGAGCTGTATCGTGGCCGGCTTGCTCGCCAGACTTGACGCCTCTGGACTTTTTCTTGTGGGGATACTGGAAAGATCTTGTTTATAAAGAACGTCCAACTATGCCGGATGGAATGGGTGAGAGAATTCTTCATGCCTGTGATTCGATAAGTGCCGAAGTGATAAGAAATTCTACACAATCCGTGATGAGGAGATTGCAATAGTGCATTGATTCCAATGGCAATTACTTTAAACATCTACTGTGAATAAAGGTAATTTCACATAAAAATAAATTTCATGTCACTTTTTGATCTTAAATGATCTTGAACGACTTTGACCCCTAAATGTTTTTTATGCAGTTTTCGATGCTCTACAAGATAGTTGAAAGGAAAATGTACCGTCCCATTTAAAAAAATAGAGGTGACCTCTACTGTGCAATAGCGCCTCCACTCAGATAAAAAAAAATGGTCGCATTTGATGACCCCTTTTGTACGGTACAACTTTTGTTTCAAACATTTTTTTGTGACGTCGATAATTACAGAGATATTCAAGGTGGCAACAGTTAGTGCCTCACCCTGTATATCCAAGTTACCATAAAATAACAACCGACTCTTCATCAGTCATGGACTTATCCTCAAGGATAACAAGTGATGATTTTTTAAAAATAATTGGCAAATAGATATATCTGTCCTGAGGAAAGGGTGGGCGGGAGGAGAGACGCGTGAACGAGAGAGAGAGGGAGAGAGAGAGAGAGAGAGAGAGAGAGAATGCAGGCTAGGAGTAGTAATCCGACACCTGGCCGTATGGAAGGTAACGCGAGAACCTCTTTACTGGAGCGCGGACTGTTCTATCCCCCGTTTCTGCCCCCGCGGCTTTTTGTTCTATGCTTACGCGCGCAGTTATGACGGTCGGATGCTACGCCCGCGGGCTTTTCCGCAGCGATGCATGCTCGGCGAATTCGGCAACGGTGTCATTGTCGCAAGCCCCAAACATGCGCAAACGGACCTGGAAAAAGCGACAATCTAGAAATTTGTGAGACCCGGAGATGCCGGGCGATGGTGAAAAGAACGGAAGGAACAAAAAGAATGCAGCAATATAAAAGTAAACTCGACTCTAGAGTTAACTGCAATTGTAGGCAACATTGAAATGGCAAGCGTCTACCCTATGAAAGGTCATTCCCAACGAGCAATGACCTCCAATCTGCCAAAGCCAAAACCCACCGGATGTACGAGACGAAAAGCATTTTCTTGAGGTGGTACCTGTGCTGTGCCTAGTCAACGCAGAGTTTCACTATGAATGTATTCAAATATTTTTTCACCGCCGAAAAAATTCGATACGGTATGAATTTTCTTTTGTTTGTGAAACTTTTTTGGTTTCAGTGTTTAATAATATATATTAAATGATAATATTTTAATCATTTTTAATTTTTTATGAAGTTCTTACTTCTATATTCAGAAAATACAACAAAGTATGAAATTTCGCGAGGGCGTTAAATTGAGCTTGAAATTTAAAAAATACGACGTTTTTGTTGCATAGTTTTATAAGATCATTGCAGTTTCTAGGGTCATAACTTGCATAGTTGCATAGTTTCTAGGGCCATAACTCCAATTTGCAACAAAGATTTTGGTAAAATCCCAAATATTGAGTGAGTTGTGACTCGCTGCGATTTACCGTTTTTTTCTTTTGTATCTTTGGCGAAACTATTCTTTATAAAACGATGTTAGCCGTATCTCAAAATCCATTCGTCCGATTTACTTCAACTCGTACAGGGCATAATTCATAACATTTTATATCGTATAACCGGATGATTTTTTGAAATGTTAATGCATTTGTTAAAGACAAATTATTAGAGTTTTTGTGTTGGAAGTCGATCTTTTTTACAGCTTTTTTCATGATCTTTATTCATATGTTTATCCACTTGTTCATAACAAATTATTAAAGTTGTTTTTTACATCGGAAGTCCAACTTTTTTTTCAACAGCTTACCATTTTCGTAATTTTTAAAAGTTCAATTCAGTATCCAGTCGTACGAAAGTTCTATTATTATATTAAAACTACTTTTTTAAATTTCAGATCACCCTAGTTGCCTATAATGAAAAATTTGGTAAAAAATGCCCAATCTATTGACGGCACCGAAAAGTTTTCAAAATCATGGAGACGATTTTAAATAACAGTAATGTTCATTAAAAAAATGATACAATAATAAAATTATAATCCAGAGGAATTTGTGATCACGTTTCCTACGGACACATCACGTGCAGATAATATCGAAAATCAATTAAAAGCTCGCCAATAAAGTGCGTAAGTTTCCATACGAGGAATGTACTCGTTGAGGCATGTTTTTTCCGGCAAAATACGAAAAGCGGTGCGAGCAGGCGCTCTCGTTTACAGCCCAAGCTGAAGGAATATAAAAAATCGAAGCGCAGGCCTCAAGTACGAGCCTCGCGTTGCACGAATGAATTATTCATCATTTATAATATTATAATCGGTTGTAGGTGAAAATGAGTAAGGGGCGAAATTTGACAGATCTAACAGATGTAACGAAATCTCATGATTTCGTTAAATCTGTCAAATAGGTGGCATATCAATGTACCAGCTCGCACGTATAGGGCCGCGCATTATTCCTCCTACGGCTCGTCCGTCCGGCATTTGTCTCTATTACGCCACGCGGCTCCCTCAGACCAAGCACGTGCTGGCTCGAGAATCCCCGAACGCGAACACGTGTTTCTCATAACGATGATGCCACATTAACGTCTGCCCTTACCTCGCTATAGCACCCTGAAACAACCTTCGATCGTTGCACGTCATCCATCTTGGAACATTTTATTCAAGACATACGAGAGGTGTTTTGCCGAGAGGAAAGTTTTTTTCTCGACTGTATACGAAAACCTAACGAATAGAAATGCAGTCAATGAAACATCGATACTTTCTATCCATTTAATTTTCACGATGTTTTATTTCCAAGGACTTGCGTGGTGATGTTAATATTTAATACATCTTCGTAACAGTCAAGTGGATTAATAAAACGGGTCATTTTTTAATTTACGTTCGGTTATTTGCAAAATATTTATGAATGTCGTTTACAGCAATGTGTTGATGAAAATAATTGGTGACGTTGTGCGGTACAGAGTACAAATAGCCGATTCAAATTATACTTCAAGATCTTTGGTTAATTATGCACTTACAACACACGTTTGTGTTATGGGACCTGTTGTTCTTATTATTTTTTAAAACACGGTCTATTGTTTTTTTAGTCTTTCTTGTTATTAGTAGAGTCGTGCTGTATATTGGAATCGGAAAAAATTAGAATAAGGCTAGTTTTTTGACAGATGATTTTGTAGGTGCCACGGGTGCTGAATCCTAGTTTGCCTAAAAAACGGGGTGCAGGTTTTTTCTGGGGGACGGAGTGGATTAATGCCAAAGTGCAACCCCTGCGGGGTCGGCGCTGGGAGACAAAATGTTCAGAAGCATCCGGGCTTTATTTTTGTCCGCAGCGCCGAAGTCGTGGAAGTTCATTTTAGGCGCGAAAAATTCATACAATTTTTGTTCGAATGCGAACTTTGTAGCCCTTGAAAAGACACGTCGATCGAGTATTTGATAAACCCTCTCCGCCGAAATCTTCACCGTCAAAAAAATTGTTGAAATAGAAAAAAAATTGTTTATCGAATAACTCAAAACCATCGATTTCTCGGGGATGGTGTATGTTAGCCCTTTAGAGCATGGTGTATGTAAGCCCTTAAGGACATGGTGTATGTAAGCCCTTACGGGCTTACATACACCTTACATACACCTTACGGGCTTACATACACCTGGGTAGGTAAAAAAGATCGATTTTTCAAAAAGGTGCTCATTCGAAAGTACTATACTTTGAGTGTCTACCCTGAAAATTTAATAAGGAAATTTGCAGTAATGACGAAGTTATGGTGTTTTATAACTGACCGGGTGAGCAATAACTAACGGCCTGAGCAAACTTTGAGCGCGTTTTACTCGAAACAGGGTTTTCAAAATCGATAGCAGAAAAATCTCCGCAACTACTGGACCGATCGGGATGAGGTTTTGCACAGTTATGCCTTACACAATAATCTAGTACTTATCGAGCCGTTTTTTCTATACCTGGCATAGTTTTTTTCATCATAAGTACTAGACAATTTTGAGGCCAGAAATCCTGTTTTATTCCAGTAACTGCCATGAAACTGCCAGAAAAACCGTGTTTTATTCCAGTAACTGCCATGACCCAACAATATAAACAATGTAAATTCCGGCTCGATAAGTACTAGTTTTATCTATCTATTTTGAGAAACAAATATTTTTTCTAGAAAAAAATGGCAGAGGCCCTTCTGATACTGCAAACGCTGTCAACAAAAACACGTTTCAAGAAAACGACTGTAACTTTTTTAGCGTTTGAAATTCTTTAACCAAGTTTTGACACAATGTAGATAAAATGTCATACTTTAAAATGTATATCATGGTTGTACAATTAAATTCAGTTTTATACAAAGAAAAAATATTCTTAAACATAACCTTACTTTTAGTCGTCTCAGGTGTATGGAAGCCCTTAAATGTACGAAATGTACAGAATAATTTTCTCTATATTTTCGTTTCTATGGACCACCCATGAATTTTGTTTTTCCTTACAGCCACAGAACTGTATTTTCAGGGTTTTCCACCCACGTACAGAATCACCTGTCAAAAAACTGGCCTTCTTCTAATTTTTCCTATTACGGGTGTATTCAGCGACAGCACGACTGTACTATACATTAATCCACTGCGAAAAGAATGAATTTTGTTTCAGGAATTCCGGAAGACAAATTCTTCGAACTAATACAACGGCACAAAATAATTAAGAAATAGCCATGACAAATTATATTCCAAAATCATTGTTAAATTGCGAACTTGCAAAACGACTTCGTGAACATGACTTTGTTATTCGTATCATTTTTCCAATACACGCTCCATTGTTTTTTCTGATGATTTTTTTTATTATATTCAAATTCACTGCAAAAATAATCAATTTTACATGAGGAAATCCAATAGAAAAATTCTTTGAACTTATGCAAAGATGCAAAATAATAATCCATATGTCCTGCCGAACACTTGCCTCCCTCTTGCTCCATGAGGAGGAGAGAAATCATTGTCGTGCACTTCGTGGAACGCAATGTCAATTGGCTGGTGGTAATTCATAACATGACAGGCTCAACATTTGGCTTTTTACCAATTATCACATTATGCATGAGTAATCAATGAACTCCTAGTGAAAATGTCAAAGGCCGTTTCACTATGATAGTTTCTAACAAAAGGAATTAGATAAAGTAAATAGACATTGAGTATATCGCAAAAGAACATCCGCTGAGCGTTGTGAGCTCTGCTCATTCATCGTTTTTGGCTGCGACGTCGCGAAACAGCAGCCTCAACGCGATGAGTCTCGCTACCCGAATCTCTCGTGATAATACGCTTAGGCTACTTGCTCGCTAGCCGTATAGTAGGCAACGTACGAGTCTGTGACGACGACTCGTTTCGAGACCGGTCTTCTGTTCTCGAGTCTCGGTAATAGGAGAACCGAGGGAGGCCTATCGATTACAAAAAAAAATGGCTTCGCATCAAACCGACGCGCTCCATCAATTGTATGCATGTTCGTAGCTGTTTACCACTCCGACCTCATTTTCTTTTTCATTCGTACATTCACTACCTACAGGGCACCCCGGTCTAAAACTCTCCGTTAACGGGTCTGCTTAAGCTTAAGGCCCAAAAAGCAGGTCAATTTTGAATTTTTTTTCTGATCGCAGTATGGGGACGACGAGGTCGGTATTTTACACACGATGAATATATAGTCTTGCCAAAATTAATTTTGTTTTAGCAATATTGATAAACAAGGAAACCATTATTATTTAAACAAATTGCCGCCGTTGCTGCATGGCCAATCGGTGTAGGTGGTTCCGGTGACTAGAATCATCCGGAATGAGAAATAAAAAAGTACTTTTAGTGTAATAACAATTTTGTATGATCTGTTACCTTTTTGAAATCTGGTATATTACGAAAATGGCAAGCTATCAAACAAGATGTATTTTAGATACACAAAAACCACTTCTCTCGTTTGTTAGTAACAAATGGATGAACATATCAAAAAATCATCCGGTCATACGATGAAAAATGTTATAAACTATGTTCTGTCCGAATTTGAAGTGAAATCGCGGGCGGTTCGCCGTAGCACAACGAGCGATCTGGCCCTTCACGAAAATCGTCATAACTCGGTCAAATTTTGGAACTTTATCAAAGTTTTGTTGCGAATTAAAACTGAGACCCTAGGCCATCAAACAATGCAATAATAGCTGTATTTTTTTATTCCGAGCTTACGCAGACCCCTTAAGACGGAATGATACCTCATCGCGGTCGGTATGGTAGCACAATTATAGATACCAAAAAATCTCTGTAACGGCTCTGCAGATTCCGTCGAAACTTTGCCAAACGACGTCAAATAGATAGACGAACAGCTGTCTGCCCCTCATATTTTCTGAATTTGAGAAAAAAATGTAGATTGGCTTATGATAAGCCAATCTACGTTTTTTTCTCAAATTCAGGAAATTTGAGGGGCAGACAGCTGTTCGTCTATCTGTTTGACGTCGTCAATGTGATGCGATTACAACGGTATTGCAGAATTCGTAGTTTTTCGTTACGACGTTTTTTCGATAATATTTTCAGATTCGTTAGTACAATTTTGCTAGTTTTATGTGAGAAAAACTCTAAATCCCAATTCCTCGAGCATTTTTCCATAAAATCAGTTGAAACAACGCTCAAAATGTGTTTTTTTTCACTATTAAGAGCTTAACAGTCTTGAAATATCCATGAATTCGGCGCCTCAGTTAAAAGTTCACAATCCATCCAATGGTAACGACAATCTGTCCATTTTATTATTTTGAAAAAATTCAACCGTCCGGCTCTTTCTACAACAATATTGCACGTGTGTGATACATTTTACCTCAATTGATTGTATCGTTTCGTCGAAATTAGGATTCAAAATTTCGAAGTGGTCGGAGCGTGTGATACATGGCCTCAAAACAGTCTAAGTTATATCCCAACAAGGCCCCAATCGCCCGGTATATATCGGCTGTAAAGATGCACCGAGTAATAAAGATACCGAAGAGGAGCGTGTGAATTTTGAAACTCTGATGCAAGGCACGTGGCGCCCAACGTTCCGCCCTCAAACCCTGCCCCTTAAACGCTTCGGTAAATATCTTGAATGAAAATTACACATTATTAGCGCTATCAGCATTAATGAAACTCATTTTTGGCGAGTCTTCACATAAAAAATTTGACGCATGACATGTGGCATCGTGGGAGTGACGAGGAGCATTTTCACACTGCACGCCTGCGTAAATGTGGGTAACAACCGAACACATGAGACAAGAAAGAGGCGAACGCATAAGCGCGCGTGCGGCCACACGGCATTGAGGGGGGCTCCACATCCGTCATTCCCATTTGGATAGAGACGCACACATCGTTATCTTGTCTCATCCAATTATCTATAAACTCGGCGGAATGTTACCGATATATCATATATATAGACGTAAACAACAGAGGGGCGACGACGGGGCTCGATAATCACTCCGGTTGTTCTCGATGCATCTCATTAAAAATATATACTAAAGCTGCCGCCGTACAGACCCAAAACTCTATGTCATAGGAATAAAGGCTATGGCGCAACGCACACACAAGCGACATATTATCGAAATATTTCATAAATAGCTACTCAATGATCTGTATGGTAAAATTCAACTGATGGTCTTCATTAGACACGTACAAAACTTCTATCCACGTACGATTCAGCTATTCCTTCGTTGGATCCTTTCTTATTCGAATAAACTGACATTTCCGTAAAAGTGAAACTTTTCTGTTTTTCGGTCTAGTATTGCATTCGAATTATTTCTTTATTCAAATCAAGAACTAAAGGGTGTCTCAAAATGACCTGACATTTTTATTTATTGATAAAACGTACTATTTATTTAAAAAGTACGAATATTTTAATTTTAGTATAAGGTACAAACATGGAGCTTGTGTCTGGAACACAATATCCGACAAATGGCTTAAACGGAATGGATTTGGAAGACAATCTTTCAACAAGATGGCGCAACCGGTCACACCGCGGGTGAAACAATGCAGTTATTACAGACGTAGTTTCATGGTCGTGTTATTTCACGCCGCGGCGATGTGAATTCGCCACCAAGATCGTGCGATTTGACACCATTGGACTTCTTTCTTTGGGGTTTTCTGAAAGGACGAGTGTATGCCAATGATCCACAGACCATTTTGGAGCTCAAGGAAGCAATTGGCCGGACCATTAATGAAATTAGTCCGCAATTATGCCAAAATGTTATTGCAAATTTCGTCAAAAGAGTGAACGTTTGCAAACAGGGACGAGGCGGCCATTTATCGGATACTGTGTTCCGCACATAACCTTCATGTTTGTACCTTATATTAAGATAAAAATATTCGTACTTCTCGAATAAATAATACGTTTTATTAATAAATTGAAATGTCAGGTCACTTTGAAATACGCTATATTTGACATCGTATAGTGTTGTAGATTTTTTTAGCTGCAATTATTTTTTCATTCTACTGGGAAAAAAAGATTCAGACTAATAGAGTAACTGCCGTTCAGTAAACTTTATATGAATCAACTAGAACGCCCGTGGGCACAAACATGACTCTATTTGTTTAGTTTACCGTTGGGTCTTTATTTCGACGCATACTTTTGTTTTAATCAAGCTCAAATCAACATCGTTCAGTGATGACATTGTTTATTAGATCCTATCATTTTTCATTCGGGTTTATTCTGGTACTCGCCTAGCCAGCGCGAGTGGTACGCTCCGTGGCCGCGCCGTGTAGCGCGAGAGCTCGAGCCTTCTCTCACAAGCGTCATGCACTCCAAGTGAGCATATAAGGTAAACGGCCCAGTTACTGACACTTCAAGAGCAGCGGTGTCGGATTTTTACTATTCATTGACGCGCGATATAGCTAAAATGAAAAGTAAAGGTTTTAACATGTACGTTAAGGCCCCCTGAATGAGATTCACCTATTGAACAAGTGAAATAATTAATATTTATTAATATAATAATTGCTTTAATATCGCTTCTCTGCTGCCGGGGTTCCTGACACTAGAGAAACATCCATGTCGTAGTTTGTGACCCCTACGTGTACCCGATTTATGACCCCCTTGGCACAATTCATGACACCTATGCGTACCCACATCCGGGCCCTTCCGAATATCCCCATGAAAACGGGTTAAATGGAAATATATGTAATTTCACGGACACACATATATATATAAACATGTATAAGCAGTAAAAAACATTCAATTAGTGCACAACTATTATATCTTCGACGCAGTCTTGAGGGATAAACTTTTTTTCTGCCTATCAACATTCACAATTATTAACATATATACTATAAACATTGAACAATGCAAAAAAAATATCAGCAGCATTAAGTAAGAAAATATTTTGAATACTAGATTTCCACAAATTTTAATAATTTGTTAATAATTGAATAATAATTAATAATTAAATAATTGTTAATAATTTAACTAATTTGTTATGTCACGGCAAATTAGAATGAATAAACCAAAAATGGTTCGACGCAGCAGGTGACAAGTCGGGGGTCAACAACTGCGACATAGCCTCAATTATGTGACGTAGTTATTGACACCACGGATTTAACCAAATATCTCACCAAAAGTTAAATTATTTTTTATCTCATCGACAGTCTGGTTCATGTTGAATATGTCGATACCTTTATGTCGTTGTATACTTACAGGACGATCAAATTTCCGATTTACGTAGATCGTCGCAATTGCTATCAGCGTCTAGCACGGCCGCTGCGGAGCCACCGAGACGCGTGTTACACTGTTCACTGGTCAATTTCTATTATAAAATATTTCATTGAAAAAAGTATGTTTGTCCAATAATTAAAAGTGAAAAACGCTCTTTAATTAGCTGATAATTTAATTATTATTCGACAAAAACTATATTTATGGCAGTCATAACTTTGCCGCCGGGGTCATAATCTGGGACAGGGTCAGAAACTGGGCCGTTTACCTTAACCGCGCCCGCGAAACTTATCAACGCTCCATCGCACACGTTGCGGATCGCAGGCTATTTACTATCAAAAACCTCCTCACAGATGACGAAATCTCGCGACGTCCGTGATACAGCATGTAGTTAGTATAGAATGAATTGTGAGTTACTCATTGATCCACCGAAATCATGCAGATTTCGAAACCGATAGAGTCTCGACAGTGAAAAACACACACTATGAGCGTTGTTTCAACTGATTTTATGAACTTTTTTCTGATGTTAAATTGTACAACCATGATCTGTTATGTAACATAACAATAAATTATTTCGATGTCGAAGGAGAAATAACAGTATGTGTAATGCACGCTGTTCTATTTGTGATTACTACGATTTAGGGTTTGATTTTTTTTTCTTTTTTTCTATTTTAACTTCATTCGGCACGAAATCCTTTCCGCAAATACAATGGCTTGAATTTGTTCAATCTTCTTGATATTGTTCTTCTGTCTAGTAGGTTGGATGCTCGCGTGTTTGGATTGCTGCCAACACTCACCTCATGCTTGTGCATTATTTTGTGCTACTCTTTTGACGGTTTCCATCCCAAGATCTTCGCGTAGTCTGGCGTTAGTGATGTACCATGAAGCATTTGTAATGACTCTAAAAGTCTTGGCTTGGATTGTGGAAAAATGACGGAGAAATTAGGGTTTCGAGGTTTTTTACATAAAACCAACAAAATTGTACCAAGAAAGCTCAACATATTTTCGAGAATCCTGAAATTCAAGTGAATCAGTTTTCCCACTGACGGCGATCCCGCATGGTGAACGTGCACACATAGACACGCATCACACACTGACTTGCATCAAACGTCGCCTATTAGGTATCTACTTTTTGCCGCAATGTAAGTAGCAGACGACTGCGGCGACATCTGACGGTAGTTTGCGGCGGCTCGTAACCAAAAACTACGAATTCTGCAATGCCGTCGTCACCGCGTGGAAATTTCGCAGCGTGTAATACATTGCTTTGGATATCATCATCCAATTTTTTAAACTTTCCCAGGTTGCAAAATGTTATTTATATGGTATCCCAAATATATCGCGAAACGGATATGGATAACTTTTTGGTTGTCCAAAAAATACCGTTTTGCATTGCAAATGGTATCACTTATGTCCGCTTGGCAGATAACTTAGTTGCGTGAGATAGTTAACTATACGGCAACTTCTAATGGTTAACAAACTGTCAACAAAAGGTCAACTCTTATCGGTTGTCGGTACGTTAGCGTAAAGTTATCAAATCGATAATCCGAAAGATATCCTCTTATAGGCACAAAAATGCCAAGATACCACGGCCATCTAAGGGTCATCCAATATTCATCCGAATAACGTTGACAAAACGACATCTAAACGGCATCGAAGGTGTTTTTTATTTTTATACGCGGTAAAAAGGGGGAAAAATCTTTTAAAGATCATGCGCGTCTCCGCTGCTCCAGGGGTTTGGAGTTGACTCTTAAAACTGGGAGCAGCGTCGTCATCCGTGTGCCGGATTCTCATCTCGCATCATTAGGTCAGAGGGGGTCACTTCTCTCGGCTAGGCCTTTCACGAGATGCATACCGGCTAAAACCTCTCTCCCCCGGCCAAAAAATCGAAATTTCTTGGTCAGGACGGGGGAACCACTTCTGTCCGATGACCGGCCGTGAACTGCGATAGCATTACTTCCGGCCGGACATCCTGTCCATGTCCTCTTGTCTGATCGTATCGTCTCGTCGTGGTCTTGGCTACTGAGTGCCGGCCCTTCTCATTCGCTCAGCCACCCAAGCATCCGTTTGCATTCTTTCTCCTAAGGACAGTCTCTACGAAGGTGGATACGAGGGCCCACCGTTCGCTGTCCTTGGTCATCACGCCAACAATGTTGTCTGGCATGATTTCTCCAACTGTCGCCTCTAGTCGGCGTCTCGTCTCGGTCACATGTAATGAATGTTTGTTCCACGTCGTCTCGTACGTGTCCGCAGTATTTGCAATCTGCAGTCTGTACCCTTTCCATGTTGTGTAGGTATCGTCTAAAGTATCCGTTTCCCGACAGGAACTGCGTGAGATTAAAATTTACCTCCCCGCAGCTCCTTCCGATCCACGGTTTCAGTTCCGGTATCTGTCGTTTCATCCACGTCCTAGACATCTCGTTTGTCCATTTGGTCCGCCATTGTCGTATCGTCATCTCCCGTTCCCTTCTTGCCGCATCTGTCCGTCCCGTTTGTACGATCTGAAGGTAGATTCTCCTTCGCTCAAAAGCTAGGAGATCAACTAGGATCACGCCCGCCACGACCAGAACTAGCCCTGCCGAGACATTCCTGTAGACGCACGCAATCTTGAGCGCACCTTGTTTCTGTACCATCGTCATTGCGTGTCTATATTTAGCTACGTGGAGTGCTTCCCCCCATATCTCGGCGCCGTATAAGAGGATCGAGTGGGTCGTCGGCATGAGTAGCCGACGTTTATTCGGTTTCCGTCCTATAGTCTTTGACATCAGTCGGCCGAGAGATTTTACTCTCTCGGCTGTCCGTCTTATACAGGGGCTAGAAAGTCATCTTCGTATCCAGAGTGATCCCCAGATACTTGATTTCCTTTCTGGTCTCCATCATCTCTGTCCCGACAGTCATCGGTATTGTCGTCGGTATTCTCTTTCTCGTCAGTAGCATAAGTACCGTCTTGGCTGTGGCCCACCCGCCTCATCACTTTGTTAAGTCGTAGCTGGGCCAGAGACGGATCGCGTTCGACGATCACAGCTGCTACATCGTCGGCGTAAGCAACTAAGAAAGTCTCCGGCGGTGTCTCCAGCCGCAGCAAACTGTCGTATAGTCCATTCCAAAAGTCCAGTCCGAGAATTGATCCCTGGGCGAACCCCGCCGTGATCGTCCGGGTTTTCTCGTCCGTCCGTCGTTTCATTCGTAATACGTCTATTTCGTAAGTAGTCGCTCAGCACTGGAAGTAGGTACGGCGGGACTCCAAAAACGCCTCTCAGCGCTTCCGGGATGTCCACCCACCTCGCCGAGTTGAAGGCGGTCTGTACGGCCAGTGTCGCCAGTAGCACCATCGGGCGAGCCCCATGGCAGTACTGTTGAGTCCGTTGGAAGGTCGTCACGACGTCTTGGATTGCTCCAATTATCGATCCTGAAGGCGCATTGTCTATCCGATAATCCTCCAGCGGCTGCGATTGCGTCCGTAAGTCTGGGTCTTGTCAGTTGTTCGTACAGTTTTCCTGTCGTGTCGAGTAAGCTCAGCGAGTGGTAAACCACCGCTCACCGAACGTGCCTGTCGTCAAGCATGTGTTATACATGTCCAGGTGGACCTACGGCCTCAGGTTGCCCATCAGCCGCAAAATCTCCCCGGGAATGCTGTCCGATCCTGGGGCCTTTCCGACCTTCATCGAGGCGGTCCCTCTCGCGAGCTTCTCCTCGGAAAACAGTGGTATGTCCCCAGGTTCGTCGTCATCATCCGTCTCCGTTCTCGTCTCGTGCGTTGGAAAAAGTTCGTGTCGTTGAAGGGCCCGCCCTTGCCCGAGTAAGTTTCCTTCTACAGGTGAAACAGGCCCTCCACAGTTCCGCGATTTCGTCCGTCCACCAGTATTGTTGTTGTCGGTTCCGTCCGTAGCGTTTCTGTGGCATCTTGTCCTTGCAGAGCCGCTGGGCGTGTTTCGTCGTCTCGTCGATCAGTCGTTCGGCGCTTTTCCGTCCAGTCAGTTCGTTGGAAACGTTGCCCCTGTCGCGTATTTTGAGGTTCCACCGTGGCGGCTGTGGACTCCGTTGGGGGCGAGTTGTCGTGTTGCCTTCGTCTTCAAAGGCTATGTACTGGTGGGTGCTGGCACTATAGCCCTCGACCATCCACCAGCACCTTATCTGTGAGAGGGTTCCGTCCGACATCAGCGCCACGTAGGGAATGGAGTCCCCAAAGATCGGTCTTCTGTACATTGGCGTGTTTCCCGTATTGGCCACTGCTAGGTCCAGCCTCGCAGCCATCTCCAGCAGGAGCCGTCCCCATTTGTTCGTCGTGGTCATGCCCCACTCGATCGATCTGACGTTAAAGCCGCCTGCGACGACTAAGGGCCCTTGTATAAGCCGTAGCTCATCCTCGAGGGAAGACACCCGCGCCCCGAACTCTCCGACGGTGCAGTTTGGTGTTAGGTGCACGCTGACATACGTCAAAGCGCCTACCGTTGCCCAGACGAAGTCGTCTGCCCCCCGGCGAGAAGATATCCGGGAAGCGGCATCCCCCCTGACCCAGATGGTGGCGGTGCCCCTGGTGTTGGAGAGCCACGTCGGCGTTGTCTCGTCGCGGTATTGTTCGGATAGCATTAGTTTCGTCGCGTGAAGTTCGTGAGCTATTTGCGGTAACAGTAGCTGTGCCGTCTGACTTCGGTTCAGGTTTCCCTGGAGGACCTGCGTGATGCCTTGGTCTTCTTCCTGCTCTCTTCAAGTGCGGCCCTCAAACAGCGCACGAACCGGTGCCCGGCCGATGCGCAACCCAGTTTTTTGGCCTCGGTGTACAGAAAGCAGGCTGGTCGGTTTTTGCACGTCTTGCCGACGTGGCCCCGGCCCCCGCATTTCCAGCAGCAGCCCGTTCTGCCTGGTCCTTTGCAGTTTCGTCTCGATCGTCCGTAGCCAAGGCACCGGTAGCACCTTGGCACTGTCGTCCTGAGTCGGCTGCGACAATTGACCCACCCGATCTTGAGTCGCTGTCGTTCCAGTAAATGCATGGCTCTCTGCGATTCTAGCTCGCACACCGCCATGCACTGTCCGGATCTGTTGGGGCCGAAGATGTGCACCTTCAGATCCCCTTTCTGTCCCGTCTCTTGTTTGAGGATCACCGCGACCTCCTCGGAGGTCGTGACGCAGTCCAGGTCCATAATCTCCAGCGATGTACTGGAAATCATGGCCCGGACGTGCCCCTCCTGGCCGATTGCGCTCTGGAGGAGTGCTGGAAACTTTGGCTCCCCTCTCTTCCTGACTGCAGTTTAAACAGCAGTCCTCTGTCCTTCGTATTGCGGTAGTCCCTCACCGTCACGTTGTCCGACGTGGGGTCTACCTTCGTCTTTACCTGTCACAGTAAGTCTGCGTAGGTCGTGCCGTGTTGTGGTTTGACAAGGATGGCCGTCCCCCGAGGCATGTTTTCTCTTCCGTTTCTTCTTGCTCGTTTGTATCTGCCAGCTCCCCTCTGGCGATTGCGTGTTGTCAGTCGTCGTCGGTCTTTTCGCCGGCTGTTGGGGAGGGCTGGCGTCAGACTCGTCACGTTTTCGTTTCGGCGTTGGGTCCGGTTTCGTCTTTTCGTCCTTAGTTTCCTGAGTCGTTGGCATTTGCCCAGGGCGACCTCAGCAACCTCCGTGATGACTTTAATACCGTCTTTTATCCCTTTGTTCACGTTTTTCTATACACTTGTCTTTTCCTGCATGACTCTGACTCACTTAAGGATTATCCGCAGATGGTCCTTAAGCTCGTCAATTAGCTGGATTTCTAGACACTTTGTCGTCACGTTTGTCAGTAGACTGCCACATGTTGAGCTCTTAAAGCTCGCAAGGCTTGCATTGCTGGAAACGCTGCTGCGTCTCGTCCGGCTCGTGTGAACCTCCATCAAGTGGCTGTCTCTGTCCGTCTTGTCTTGGTCTGTCTTGTGCCCTGTTGTTGATTGTCATGTTCTGCAGCCCCCAGAATCCTTGCGGCAGCTCTGAGCCACCGGGACTTGCAGCCGGCCGGAGCTCAGGGTGGAGTACTGCCCAGGTGGTTACTCCCAGACAGGGAGTCTGGGAGTAACCACCTAGGGTCTTTGTTTTAGTTCATGCGTGTTCATAATAATTTATCCCGTATTCTCCGTTCTGTGTAAGGTAGGTGTGAGGTGATCCGAGATCCCCACCAGGAAGTTCTGCGCTGTCTGTTCACGTCCCGCCTGGGGGAGTCCCGTGGGTTTATTTTCTCGTGGGCGATACCCGTTTATAGGCGGATACCCCCCTCCGTCCCTGACCCGCTTGGAAAAAAATACCCGTCTATAGGGTTTCCTTTCAGCCTTGGGCGATACCCGTTCACAGGGTCCCCAGACTCAACCCGCCACGGGACCTCTGCCGGGCAACCGCATCGAAGGTTACTCCCAATACGAACGTGTGTATATACATACTCGTTTGTCTTGCAACAAAACTTTCATCAAGTATGCTTACCATATAATAATTGACAATATGTAATATTAAGCTATATTAAATGTTCTAAACCGTTAATAAGTTAGTTTTCATAATAAAGAAATTGATAAGATATTGTTAAGTCGGTCCGAAATCGGCTAGTTCATTATACATAAAACATCACCTACTCTATTATGAGTGAACTATAATTTAATATTATTCAAAAAGTGCAATTATCATTGCCATTCTCCCTCGGTACGGTCATGCCTTCTAGCACTTGCAATATTTGCCGCTTTTATACGGTCCCCTCCACGACTGCTGAAAAAGAAAATGAACAAATATTATCAAAGGAATGGTATAAAACGTGTGACGACTTCTGTACAGCGAACTACTTTACAAAATATTGTAAAGTGGAAATAGAGTAGGAAAAAAGCGTACTCACTTAACTTTTCAAGTCCACTGCCAGAAAAAACGACTGCTCCAAACGATCCTTTAATTACCTGGAAAGCAAACGTACGCTTTTAGAATAGAAAGGACGTATGGTGTTTAGTACATATGTACGCAACACTTATATTTGGAAACCAGCTATGTTTCAACGTTTCTGTAATGCAAATCGAGAGTAAAAAGTGTCTTCGCTCATGGCTTGCGTGAAAACTATCTAGAGAAATGACAAGCGAATTATATAAAATTTTAATTCGTGGTAAAGTTACTCGTGTGGAAGTAATCTTGTTCAATTCATTTCACAATAGTACAAATCGTCGAAAAGTCAAGCAAGCGCTGTCCAGCATAATAAAACCGTATCTGCGGATAATGTAGCGAACAATCCGGATCTAGGATCAGACAAGGCTATTTACGGCACGTGCATCTTACAAGGAGCATCACTCACGACACGTCTTTCTTTGAGAGGTGGTTTCCCCCCTTAAAACCGTTTTTCCGCGGATGAAAAAAATACGTGTATAATAGTTTTCAATGCTTCATCACATGTATGAGTTTCGACAAAATCGATGGCGGACACTTAAGTGTTGTTCCTTTTTAGCAATATTGGGGACCGAGCGTACTTCGCAGTTTTTCATTGACGAGTGCTACGATACGCCCCTCAACGAGTTTGTAAATCTAGCATTTACAAAGGTTCTCATGTCTCCTATGAAGTTCTTTGAGACTTTACCCCTAGGAAGAATTCACATATATGCAGTCGTCACACAAATGAGCAAGATTTGTTTATTTCTCTTTAAGAAGGAATGGTACCTCATCGTGGTCGGTATGGCAGATCGCGATAGTAGATACCCACCGATTTCCGTAACGGCTCTTCAGAATCTCATGAAATTTGACCAGGCAATGTCAAATTGATAAACGAACGGCTGTCTTCACATTAGATTTCTTGAATCGAAGAAAAAAAGTAGATTGAATTACCATGCTGAACTCGCAATGGAAATGATGAAAAATAATAAGTTTGGCTGAAGCCACGACTTGGAAAGAAGAAGAGCCGTGTAGCCACGTTGAAAACACTTATTTTGGCACCTCAATCATTTCATTCCTTCACATATTTCAGGAAATCCGTGGAAAGTCGTAAATAGTAGGTAATTGTTGACGATTCCGAGAAAATCTCGCTCGACATTTGGAAACTGAGTTCCCGTGAATTCCGCCGAGGCCCCCATGGCCGATTGGCGTGCACCGAGAATTTGACAGTTCAAATATGACGATGTGCGAACTCGCTCAAAAATCTAATTGTTGCTTTTCGAAGCAACAAAGTGTTAAAAACAAGTTTTGTGATGTATTATGTGCGACGATATTACAAAAAAAATTTGTATCGTGCCATTTACCGGGTGAACTGCGAGCGACGTGGAGGTATTACTCATTTTTCTCTCTCTGTTTTTCGGAGAATTATTTCGTGGAAGTGCCTCTACATCTGTTTGTTCTTCCCGTCTTTTTATTTATTCTTTTTGTTTACATTTTTTACCGGTAGTTCTCTTCGCGATAAAGTATGTGCGAAATCTCACAAATGAATGTGAGGTTAATATATACTTTCTCCAGAGTACTGCGAGCGAGAAAACTTTGAGCCATAAATTATAACTTTTTTCAAATTCTGTATGTCATTTATGTTCATGCCATCGAACCTAATGAGGATGATGGACAGGAAAAGAAGTGCATTCCATTGGCGAAGGATTGCAGAGGAACATGGAAGAACCACCGACGCTGTCATTCGGAGTTACGTCGAAGCTCAGGGCAATAAGTCTCATAGGGTGAAGAATGTTGCAGTAATTGAAGGTAAGTGAAAACGTGTTATAGTACAAAAAAAGCCTGCAATGGCCCTGTGCATATGCACATAAGCATAGCTCTTGTAGCAAAGTAAAATTTGCTGCAAGAGACCATGTGTGCTCTCTGCGAAGCACAGTATCATACACAATACAATGTACTTGTGCTTCGCAGCAGAATCCTCACAGGCCCATTGCATAAGGTTTGGTTTGTACAAAGCAACGGAAGCAATATCATTGCAGCGACACTGATATCGCTTTGTCTTGCGAAGATTTTCCTTCAGATGCAGTATGCCTGCTACGGTCTTCCACAAAGATGTACATGCGACAAGCTTATTGTAAAGCCCAAGTAAATGGCATAACGCATGAAACTGTTACGTGTATTCGTGCGCTATGTAATCTACTTGTGCTTCGCAGCAAGATATTTACAGGAATAGCGCAGAGAACGCTACGGTTCGCAAAGAGACACAACGTCTCCGCAAGCGTCTTTGTGCTGGATTGTCACAGGCATATTGCATCGATAAGAAAATCTTCACAAGTACGAAGGGCTACAAATGAGCTTGCAATGATATTGTATCCGTTGCTCTTTGCGAACCACAGTTCCCTGTCCAATATGCTTGCAAAGACCTTCCACGAAAATGCGCCGAAAGATCTTGCTGCAAAGCCCATGTACATGGCATAACATGGAACTGTTACGTGTATTTATGCGCTATGCAATGTAGTTGTGCTTCGCAGCAAGGTTGTTACAGGCATAACGCAGAGAATGCTACGATTCGCAATGAGACACAAGATCTCTGCAAGCATCTTTGTGCTGGATTGTCACAGGCATATTGCATCGGAAAGAAAATCTTTGCAGGCACGAAGGGCTGCAAATGAGCTTGCAATGATATTGTCTTCATTGCTCTTTGCGGATCACAGTTTCCTGACCAATATGCTTGCGAAGATCTTCCATGAAGATGCTCCGGAAGATCTTGCTGCAAAGCCCATGTACATGGCGTAACGCATGAAAATGTGACTTGTATTCATGCGGTATGTATTGTACTTGTGCTTCGCAGTAAGATTTTCACAGGCATACCGCAGAGTTTGCAAAGAGACACAAGACCTTCGCAGGCATCTTTGTGCTCGATTGTCGCAGGCATATTGCACCGAATAGAAAATCTTCGCAGACACGAAGGGATAGAAATGAGCTTCAAATTATATTGCATCGATAGCTCTTTGCGAACGACAGTTTTCTGTCTATAGTGCTTGCGAAGATGCATCTATGACCGCTCAGTTGTCGCGCAAATATGCCTTCCGTTTAAAGTACGTATTCTTATTATTTTTATTTCCATCACTTACAAGGAAACGTTGCAAGGTCGATGTCTCCGATTTCGATTAAATTTGGCATGCTTGTAGAATGGGTAAAAATAGGCGACACGTATTTTTTTGTATCGGCGGAACTCGATTTTAAGGGTTAAAAAGCGCCCTTGAAAATTGGGGTGTTTTTCGTTTTTCGTCGATAACGTTGTAATAGTACGAGATATGAAAAAACTTTAAATTGCAACAATGTTTATTTTTTGGTGTACTATACATTGGAGATGAGAACCATGAAGATAGCAACAAATTTTATATTGTTTATTGCACAAATGCAATTTTTTCAACCGTATCTCCGAGAATTTTTAATCGATTAGGACTTAAATTTGCGTCCATGTAGAGAATGAAAAAGTGCGGACACGGATTTTTTCTGTTTCCGATATCTCACAATTAAGGGGTTGAAACTGCCCGTCGATTTTTTTGCCGAGAGCATCGTATTATCAGCTAGCCTTTTGGCATTTCGGTCTAAATTCACGTCAATATATGTTCGTGTTATGACGCAATTGCATATTTGTAATATTCCAGCCCCTCCCTCCAACGGCCCCCCTCTCGAAAGGCAAACGTTCAAAGTTCTTACCGTGCGGCATGGACGAAAATTTGTAGAAATAACAATGGGTCACAAAGAAAGTACAATCAGTCAAAATAGTCGATAAACATTTTTTCGTTTTCGAAAAAAAAATAAAGTTCGAAGGGAAAAAATGTTGTATTCATCGACTACTAGACGTTCATGATGATAATGATGAGTACAGCAACAAATGGCGTGTTGTTTATTGCAATAATTCGTGAATTACTTGTGAAAAATCACTCTTCAGTTTCCCACTCATATGGGCAGAGGCAAGCCTCGCAATCACGGACTGACTTCGTGCTTCGGAAAGCAACTGGATTACAATTGTATATTTACGAAGAAATTCCACTCCGCTCACCGTATCGAAGGCATTATCTGCAGAGATTACAGCGTTTTTGGGTTGCCGCTGCAACTCATGACCGGAATGATGCAAACATTTTTATCAGCTTATAACGCAGCATAATTTAATCTTTATCTTTAACTTTAACTTCACAAACAGCAGAACCAATGAACGAAAGAAATAAATCTTTGCAAAGAGCGACTACGGTGCAAAGAGCGGCTCTCATGATAACCTTGAAATCGCCTTATTAAAGATTAATAGCAGTTCTGGTAATAGCGTGTGTCATCGTTATTTTTTCGTGTGTATTTATCAATTGGGTTTCAAGTCATATAAATTCACCAACGATTATTATTGCTGCAGTTACGACGGAGAAGCCAGCCATACATTTTCAGTTCGAAATACAAATAAAAATATACGTTAATCCGGTGAATGTTATTCAACTTCTATCCAAAGCGATAAGTGCTATGAATTTGCCTCGCACCCCAATCACCGAACAGGAAAAACAGTTCAGTAAGGATCTAGAAAACATGATCATTGATGCGATGGATCAACCTATGAAAATGGAAGTCGCAACTGGTTTGGATTTTCTGTCACTAAATAAAATTCATAAAGCAGCCGCAATAGAAGATAACAGTGAAAGAGATTGGCACGGACAACGATACCTAGATCCAAAAATTGATGAAAATGTATGTACCCAAGATATAGAAGAATTGAGTTACGAATACAAGGCAAGAGCTGTAGATTACTGGAGATCCGGGGCAAATGGGAATAGAAAGTTATCATCTGTCCAAACGAAATTCAAAAAGGTGAAATCAGAGCCGCAGTTGCGCCAGTGGGCCCATCGTATAAATAAGGGTG
Source organism: Ophion ellenae (assembly GCA_963210295.1). NCBI lineage: Eukaryota > Metazoa > Arthropoda > Insecta > Hymenoptera > Ichneumonidae > Ophion > Ophion ellenae. The sequence goes on along the minus strand of OY723385.1, from coordinate 25,771,928 downwards.
GCACCTACAAAGAAAAGTTAACAAAGATAGCTCACTACATGTTAAACAATTTTAATGATGCTTTGGACAAAAGGCTGCCTGTCCATCATATGGATCTTCGACGATGGGCCTCACGTGCACGAAAAATTGTAGAAAGGACATTTAAAAGCCAACATGGAATTGTGCCACGGAAGATTACTAAATATGAACCAAAACAACAATTATTAAACGCTGATACACTTTATAACAAAGCTATCGAATTTATAGAAATGGTGAAAGTCAGCATAGCCAACGTTGGGGCTGAAAACACATTTAATTCTGATCAGAGTGGATTCAATTTAGAGCTACATACAGGCCGCGCATTGGCGAATGAAGGGCAGAAATCCGTTGAGACAGTCGTGCAATCGAAAACATCAACAACACACAGTTATACTCTACAGCCTTTGGGTTCTGCGAGTGGCAAGCTTTTGGCACCTATGTTGATCGTTTTAAACGAACCTACTGGCAAATTTGGTCCTCGAGTGGAACAAGCTATGTTCAGAGCCGAAACTATATTTCTATTGGCTTCGAAATCTGGAAAATTGACGACTAATCATTTCAAGCGATGGTTCCAAGAAGTATATATTCCTAATACGGGTCCAAAATCGGTAATACGTATGGATTCTTGGAGCGGTGAATGTCCAACTGCATTTAAAGAAATGGATATGCAAGGGAAAGATATTAAAGTTTTAACCATTCCAACAGGTAAATATATTGGACCAGTTTCATTAGTTCTGTAGACAATTAGTACATATGATAATTCGTAATTCCTGCAGGTACGACTGGAATGATACAGCCCCTTGATGCTTATGGCTTCCGTGTATGGAAAAACTTCGTCAAACACTTTTCTGACGCAGTAATATTATACAATTACGACGTCAATCTGCATTTGAGAGACAATATTGTTAAATTACAATCCCTTACACACAACCAGTTTTCTTCTCCGCGGTTCACAAACCTTTTCAAATATGCGTGGTACAAAAGCGGGTACGAAGACGAAAGACCACCAAACTTCAAAAATCCGGTAGAATTTTGCTTCTCACAAAATGTACCGACATGCGATATGTGCGGCGAAGCAGCTATTATCACTTGTGCGTGGTGTAAGAAATCCCTTTGTTTCAAAAACTTTTATCATGAATTTGTTGCTATCTGCATCGTTCTCATCTCCAATGTATAGAAGACCAAAAAATAAACATTATTGCGATTTGAAGTTTTTTATATCTCGTACCATTGAAACGTTATCGACAAAAAACGAAAAACACCCCAATTTTCGAGGGTGCTTTTCAACCCATAAAAATCGGGTTCCGCCGATATAAAAAAATACGTGTCGCCTATTTTTACCCATTCTACAAGCATGCCAAATTTCATCGAAATCGGAGACATCGACCTCGCAACGTTTCCTTGTTAGTTTACTATTTCAAAATATTCTTTTCGCATCAATATTTTCTGTACATTTCGCGTGAAAAATAATAATATAAATATAAGAAATATAATCAAGCGGGCGGAAGGGTCAGAAAACGAGAAGAAAAGTATTAATATAAAGGCAAAATATGCGAACAAGAAAAAAGTGGGAAACATGTAGAACACGAATAAAATTCAGAAAGCAAATAAGAGAAAACAAAAGACCTGGCGGGAAATAAAAGAATGTACAATGGATTCGATAAACGACAGAAAATACGAAGTATTAAAGAAATGAAAGGCAAAAGAAGATAGAAGTGCGTAAAAGGTCAAAAGCAAGCGCGCGTAAATAAAAAACAAAAACTCGTGCAGACTGAATAGGGTTAGGGGACGGCGGGGGGTGCAAAAAGTCAAAAGCAAGAACGGGTAAATGAAAAGTACAAAGTATTGCTAAAATCGGAAAAACATGAAAAATCTACAAAAGGAAGACGACCAATTTGCTGAAAATGCTTCGATTTTTTGAGTTTATTTTGAAACATGACCCAAATAAAATATTTTATCGGCAGAATGTTTGTATGCAATATCCACACAAATATTCTAAAATGTTCATACAGATATTCCGCCGATAAAATATTTTATTTGGCCCGATAAAATAATACATTCTGCTCATAAAATATTTAATGTGGGCCATTTTTCTAAATAAGCTCAAACAAATGAAGTAATTCCAGCCCTAAAATCTAAAGTTTTCAAAGAATTTACGCAACTGGCCTTTTTGTACATTTTTCATCTTTTTTCCGTTTTACAATAGTTTGTAATTTTCAATTAACATTCTTGTTTTCGACTCAATTGCGCCCCCCACTTATCCTTATTGAGTCCCACTCTTTTCCTCTTGTAGATTTGTTATCCTTTCTTCATATTCTGCAACAGTTTTTCTGCTTGCAGAAAAAAAGCTTGCTTTCGACTTTTTACGCATTTTTTTCCTTTTTTCTTTCATTCCTTTCATACTCTGTATTCTCTGTCATTCTTTTATTTCATCGCACATTGTTTTGTTTTCTGCTATGTTTATTGTTTCCTTATGTTAGCTTTTGGGCTTTATTATATTTTTACTTGGATTCCACTTTTTCATGCTCGAATATTTTGTCTTTATATCGAAACTCTTTTTCCCATTGTCTGACACTTTCGCCCACTCTGTTATATTGTTATTTTTATATTATTATTTTTTGTGCGTTCTTCTATTGATTACATATTTTATTGGCAGAATGTTTGTATGAAATATTCATTCTGAAATATTCACACAACTATTCCGAAAAAAAACATAAAAAATTAAAGCAATTCCAGCCTTCAAAATTTCGAGATTGTTATCTTTCTTTCATTTTCTGCAATAATTTTTCATTTTTCTTCATGCGCGCTTTCTTTTCACTTTTTACGCACTTCTATCTTCTTTATCTCTTTCATTCCGTTCATACTTTGTACTTTCTTTCATTAATCCATTCTATCCCATGTTCTTTTATTTTTTGCTGTGTTTATTGTTTCTTGTTATTTGCTGTTCGGGTTTTATTAGCTTTCTACTTGTTGCCCATTTTTTTGGTCGCATATTTTACCTTTATATCGATACTTTTTTGCCATTGCCTGACAACCCCCCCCCCCCCCCCCCTGTCTTATTTGTTATTTTTATTGTTATTATTATTGGCGGGATTTTCTATTAATTTGCTTTTAAAATGTAGTAGTATCGATTTATGCTGAGACAATATCTATCGGATTTCTAAACATTAACCTCCCCTGTAGGAAAATGATTTTTCTTACAGCATTTTCTTTTGCATTCACTCATCTCAACTTTCATAATTCTAATAATATATTAACAAAATCGGGGCTACATTCCACCTTCTCCTTCCTCCCCTATCACCGCAGTTTTTCTTGTCGCTATCCTTTCGAACTGCCTTACTATTTTACAGATTTCCTATGTTTTTTCTTCTTTTTACAGCCTTCAGCCATCTTTTTGTGTGGTTCTTTTGTTATTCGGTCCATTATCTAAATTTCTTCAGCGCAGCCTCTTCCATTTGTGCTTTCAACTTCTCGCACCCCCCTATATGTACCAGGCTTTCCTCTGGTGCACACTGTACATCATGTGTTTCTGAATTCCTTGCCCGCTTCCCTCTCCACACTCAAGAATTTAATCTATACCCAACTTTCGTTAATTTCTCTCCTCATCTTTCTGTTTGCCTAGTATGCCTCCACCGCCACTTCTTTCTTTATGTCTTTAAGGGATATGCATGACCTTGGACTTTCAAAAAATCTTTTTTTGGTTTATTTTATTTTCTTATTAGGTAGAGTCTTGACTTTGATTTGGTTCAAAGATTTCGCAAAAATTCCAAAAATTGCCCGAGTTATGACGATTTTAGGGAAGCAGATCAGAACGTCCCGTTGCGTTACGGCTCTAGCGCTGCGCGGTGCATTGTATGTGGTTTCTAAGGGCATTGATATGACTTTGTCCAATCCGGCTGTTTGATTGTTGTACGGTGTAGGAATTGCATATTGAAGGTACGAAAAATCATTGTGATTTTATCGCACGCAAGTAGTCCATACACCAAGGCATTTTCTTACGATTCAATTTTTCAAATAACGATTGGGTTCAAAGAGTGCATTGCATAGGTAGACATTTTTAATAAAAGGTGTTCAATTTTGTTACTATACTAATAGAGCTATTAGTAAAGGGGATATAAGCCACGAAAATTAATCACATTACCTCACACTCAACGTTTCGTCTTTTTCACTCATCGTTCCATCTTTTCCATAAAAACGTTCCTTGGTCATATCTCTATCACCAATGGAGGTAGCGAAAAAAAATGAGAGACATTTTTTATTGTCAATCCAAAAAGAAACATCTTTAATATCACACTTTTTTCTACAAAATGCACTTTTCGTCACAAGCATCACTATAACGATTAAATTGTTTATAACGGGGAAAAAACGATTCTAGAACAAAATAAATGTCCTATTCGTATTGCCCGTACCCGAAACCATAAAGGACCACCGAAGATATTGAGCTGACCTAAACATTTATACGCAAATGGTATACGGAAAAAGTGGATTTAGGACGTTTTCTTCGCCTGCGTTTATTTCGAAAGTATACTTTGCAATATGGCGCATATCATATCTCAGAATCGAATCGTTCGAATTACTTTAAATTTGGATTGGACATATTTTATAACATATTCAATCGACTGACCGGATAAACGTTTAAAGTCGTTATTTTTTGTCGAAAATCGACCTTTTCTTTAAACATAGTGGTATTTATGCAATTTTTTAAATTTCCAAAATGTATCCGGTGGGTCTGTAGCTTTACCATTGTACTAAAAGTATATTTTTCGATTTTTGACTTTAAATGAATCCACTCACCGGAATCATGTACGCGACCGAGCAGTGCGGAGGCTACAGTCTTGAGATTAAATAACAATGATTATGTTATTTATATATGAGGTATTCCAAAGGTTTTCGAACGGCCTAAAAGCCTGACCTTCTTCAATCTTCTTTAAAATTGGTGATGTTTTTGTATCATATATTTTGAGTACGTGGCATTTTTTCAGATTTTTATCGGCTCGCTAAATCGGCTAACTCGGAGATAAGATTTTACACGTGATAAAATTTCAAATGATCGTATCGTAGTGATCTTCTCGTCGTACGAAAAAATGTCCTCTACAAAAAGAGATGCGTTCTTCTATGAACTATTTTGAAAAAAAATTCAACATTTTCCAATTACTACAACACTAAAAAAAAATCTTTCATTTTTTAATTGTTTAACCCCAATCACTACGTTGATCCTGCTGAAATTGACACTGAATTTTCTTTTATTAGTGTAAAATAACATGTGTACGTTTCATTCTTGGCTGGGCTTGCGTTCAATTAATATCGTCGTCTTAAATCTAAGGGAAAACTGTTTTTGTTGAATAACTCGGTGATTTACAATTTTTAAGTAGAAAAGGTAATGACTAAACTTGTAGAAAACTTGGTCATTGCAGTTTTTTCTCTACCATCGATATTTTTCGAATTAAGCTTGAAAAAGCGGCTATTGCATTATCTCGTTCATTTTGAACTTTAGGTCATGAATGAATATAAACAAACTTGTAGGGAATGAAATTCTCGACAATTTTGGTCTCTACCTTTTTTTCCTAGAGTCAATATGTAACGGCGTATGTAATGTAAGCGTGAAAATATTTCGCGAACCATTCGCTCTTTTTTTTACCGTTGGCGTACGACCTTAAATATTGATTCCAGGAAAAAAAAGGTACGAACGAAAATTGTCCCAAATTTCATTATCTAAAAGTTTGTTCATGTTCGTTTATGCCCTAAAGTAAAAAATAAACGAGATAATGCAACAGCCGCTTTTTTCAGGTTTAATTCGAAAAATATCGATGGTAGAGAAAAAAGTGTAATGACAAAGTTGTAAAGCGCTCGATTTCCTACAAGTTTAGTCATTATCATTTTTACTCAAAAATTGTAAATCGCCGAGTTATTCAACAATAATAATTTTCCATTAAATTTAAGACGATATTAACTGAACGCAAGCCCAGCCCAGAATGAAACTTACACATGTTGTTTTACACTAGGAAAAGAAAATTCAGTGTAAATTTCAGCAAGATCAACCAAGTGATAGGGGTTAAAAAATTAAAAAATGAAGGATTTCTCTTTTTTTAGGGTTGTAGTACTTGACTAATTTTGAATTTTTTTTCAAAATAGTTAATAGAAAAATGAAACTTTTTTTGTAGAGAACATTTTTTCGTGTGACGAGAAAATCACTACGATATGATTATTTGAAATGTGTAATGTAAAACTAGATTGAACGGAAGCGCTAATATCTTCATATGAGCGCTGTCGTTCGCAGCGCGTCACCAGCAAAGACTTGCTGAGCGGTGTGAAGCTCTTCGCACCTACCGATCACAAGCGCGGTCGAGAAAAGAGTCCATTGTTTAAGTGATTGATTGCAAATTTCGGCACTGCATTTTTGTGCCAGCCGCCGGCGAACACTCACGGTGTGTCATGATTTACGTCAATATTTGGCGACGCGCTATACTCGAGAAGAAAATGCAATTAATTAATTAGATAATTGAATGTGTAATGTAAAACTAGATCGAACGGAAGCGCTAATATTTTCATATGCGCGCAGTCGTTCGCACCGCGTTACATGCAAAGACTTGCTGAGCGGTGCGAAGCTCTTTGCATCTAACGATCACAAATGTGGTCGAGAAAAGAGTTTATTGTTTAAATGATTGATTGCAAATTTCGTGACTGCATTTTTCTGCCAGCCGCCGGTGAACACTCACGATGTGTCATGATTTACGTCAATATTTGGCGACGGGCTATACTCGCGAAGAAAATGCAATCAATTATTTAGATAATTGAATGTGTAATGTAAAACTAGATCGAACGGAAGCGCTAATATCATCATATGAGCGCTGTCGTTCGCAGCGCGTCGTCAGCAAATATTTGCTGAGCGGTGCGAAGCTCTTCGCACCTATCGATCACAAGGGTGGTCGAGAACAACTGCAAAAACAATTGTTTAAATAATTATTTTTGCGAAATTTTTACTTTACCGTTGTTTTTTTTTAGCGCGTAGGCAGCAATCTTTATTTACTGAGAGGTACAGAATGTACCGTATCTACCGATCATACCCGTAATCGAGAATTGATGCAAAACCAATTGTTTAAACAATTATTTTTACCGTTTGTTTTTTTAGCGCGCAAGCAGCAATTATAATTGCTGCGAGGTATAGAAAGTACCGTATCTACCGACCATACCCGTGATCGAGAATAAATGCAAAAATAATTGTTTAAACAATTATTTTTACGTCATTTTTACACCGTTGTTTTTTTGCAGCGCGTAAGCAGCAATATATATGTGCTGAGAGGTACAGAAAGTACCGTATCTACCGATCATACCCGTCATCGAGAATTGATGCAAAACCAATTGTTTAAACAATTATTTTTACCGTTTGTTTTTTTAGCGCGTAAGCAGCAATTATAATTGCTGTGAGGTATAGGAAGTACCGTATCTACCGACCATACCCGTCATCGAGAATAAATGCGAAAATAATTGTTTAAATGATTATTTTTACGTAATTTTGACACCGTTGTTTTTTGCAGCGCGTAAGCAGCAATGTATATTTGCTGAGAGGTACAAAAATAATTGTTTAAACAACTATTTGTTGTTTTTTGCAGCGTTGTTTTTGCAGCGCGTAAGCAGCAATCATATTTGCTGAGAGGTTTAGAAAGTACCGTATCTACCGATCATACCCATTATCGAGAATAAATGCAAAAATAATTGTTTAAATGATTAGTTTTGCGAAATGTTTACACCGTTGTTTTTTGCAGCGCGTAAGCATCAATCGATATTTGCTGAGAAGTACAGAAAGTACCGTATTTACCGATCATACCCGAGATCGAGAATAAATGCAAAAAATACTTTTCTAAACAATTATTTTTGCGTAATTTTTACCATGGTTTTTTGCAGCGCGTAAGCAGCAATCATATTTTCTGAGAGGTATAGAAAGTACCGTATCTACCGATCATACCCGTGATCGAGAATAAATGCAAAAATAATTGTTAACATGATCATTTTTGCAAAATGTTTACACCGTCGTTTTGCAGCGCGTAAGCAGCAATCTATATTTGCTGAGAGGCACAGAAAGTACCGTATCTACCGATCATACCCGAGATCGAGAATAAATGCAAAAATATTTGTTTAACAATTATTTTTGCGTAATTTTTACCGATGTTTTTTGCAGCGCGTAAGCAGCAATCATATTTGCTGAGAGGTATAGAAAGTACTGTAAGATATTAACGACACGCGTACCGAATATGATCGCCATTTGCCATTGTGATAGAGCGATCGGAGCGATTAGTCTTAAACGGACGTTCGTAGCGTCCGCACGCAATACCACTCTCTTAAAATAAAAGTATTATATTATATAATGATCTTCGATTGTTTTTCATTTATACCGCGTAAGGACACCTTACCTTTTTTACCTTACATATCAGAAGTGGGATCAGACTAAAATGTTGTGGTACGGAAATGCAAAGTTTTTTAGCATCACTTTCGTGCACAACTTTGCGGCCAAAGTGCCTATCGTGGTACGTAGATTAGCTACGATATGTGCGTGACGACTCAACGTAAGACAATACATATTCAATATGTCACATGATGTTTTGCTGAGTGCAAAAGGGCCTGCGTTCAGGAAATCGAATGCCCCGTAAGTTCTGCGACGAGAGTGCGCGTAGAGAAAATATGCGGCCACGTAGTAAAAATGTCGGAATCTCAAGTATAAGATGTGTGCTAAAAATGAAAACTAGCTGAGTGCTATAAAGTTGAACTAAGCTGTGTGCTGAAAAACGAAGACTAGCTGAGTGCTAAAACATTAGAAAATAAGCTGTGTGCTGAAAAATGAAGACTAGCTGAGTGCTGGAAAATTGGGGCAAGCTGGGTGCTATCTCCAAGAAAATCGTTCAAGCTGTGTGCTTACGCGTCAGGAACGCTTTTTCCTGCCCTATTTCGTGTGGTACTACGAGACACTTTTATTTTAATTCGTAAAAAATAAAGTCGAGAGTCCAAAATTATAGTAAGAGTCTGGCTGTGTTCGTGTTTTGTTTGGAACTTGGACTGTACGAGCAAGCTGTATTTGTACGTGCGTTCGATCAGTCGGCCGTGACTACTTGAGATCAATAGACAATCTATTTCGTAGAAGTAAATATGGATTTTATGAGTGAGTGAGTGCTTATGTCTCGATGTGTTTCGCACGACAAAACGTTGTGAATAACACGGTAAACAAATAAGTTAATTCCGATCTTTCCAGAAGTATTTCGGTTGCTGTTTGGTCGTCGTGTGTGTACTGATTAATGTTGTGTGGTTACGAGACGGTTTCCCCGTCATGGATCCGTACAAGTGTACTGTCGAGGTTCTCAAGGACGTTATTCAAAAGAACAATTTAAAGACGATGGGGTCAAAGGCGGAGCTAGTAAACCGTCTGTTGGAGTTCGATCCTTCCAGTAGTTGGTTGGACCAACTAGGCGCGGCGTGTGAGAATCCCACCTGAGATGGTGCCTTACAACACATCAACGAGGATCTGCGGGTTAATGGGTCAATGAACGCTGGGGTTTCGACAGAAGATAACCGTGACGCTCTTCTAAGAGAGTTGGAGTTGACGCGTAGAGAATCGGCGCTGTTAGCTCGAGAGCTCGACCTTACCACAAGAGAAAATGAAATTCTACGACGGCAGGCAAACTGGGACGGACATCTTCTAGGTGTCTCACAGTCTGTGGATCACACCAGACTGTTAGAACACAGGCCACGAGACCCTCCTCGATCCGAGTTCAGCGTTACGAAGATACGCGATTTACTCGCAGATTTTGACGGGAAAGGTGATAGTTACGAGACTTGGGAAAAACAAGTCCGGCTGTTAAAAACCACATACAGTCTGGATGAAAATGCGACCAGAATACTCGTAGCGTCGAAGTTAAAGGGTAAGGCTCAAATTGGTTTGATTCTAAACCCGACTATAGCGACATGGATGTGGAGTCACTCCTTAAGGAAATGGATTTGATGTTCAACATTTCCGTCGATCGCGTAACGCGTCGTCGTCAATTTGAGACGCGAATTCGGAAGCCCGACGAAACTTTTAACGATTATGCGCACGACAAAATCATTCTAGCGAACAAGGTACCTGTCGACAAAGAAGAAATCGCCGAACACGTCATCGAGGGGATACCTGTCGCCAGTGTTAAAAACCAGGCTTAGATGCAAAGGTTTAATACTGTCGACCAATTTCTCAAAGGGTTTGAAAGGGTCTCCATACGCTTTGACCGGAAAATCTCACCGTCCAGACAAGATGAAAATAATTTCAAAATCGAAGTCAATCGGATCAGGAAATCCGAAGTCGATGATTACCGAGGACGTATACCATGTTACAATTGCAACATGAATGGTCATCTGGCCACGCAGTGCAAACAACCACCGAAAGAAAAGTCATGCTTCGGGTGCAAGAAAACCGGTCATCTTCTAAGTAATTGTCCCACTAGTACCTCAGCTCACCAGAAAAAGCGACAAGAAGTGCACAACATAGATCGAACACAAGCCGACGCTGGGTTTTGGAAGATCGTCGAGTTTTGGTTTAACGAGTGCCAGCAGGATTGTCACGTATCGCTTGAGACCTTGTTCGATACCGGTAGTCCGATAAGTTTCGTGAAGGTGGCTATGGTTCCTTCGGTGGTAAAGTATGAACATTGCAGATTGTTGCCATTTACAGTCCTCGCGACGAGACGGAGTTACACACTGACGCGAGCTCCCTCGGATTTAGTGCGATACTGTTCCAACGCAAAACCGATCGAAAACTGCATCCAGTGATGTACTTCTCGAAACGCGCTTCTGAAGTAGAGAGAAATATGCATAGCTTCGAGCTAGAAACCCTGGAGATCGTGTATGCCCTACGCAGGTTTAGGGTGTACTTGTACGCTATACAGTTTAAGATAGTTACAGATTGTAACTCTGTTGCTTTGACGCTCAGAAAAAGGGATGTAAACCCGCGAATTGCCCGATGGGCTTTGGAAATGGAAAATTTTAACTATCAAATAGAACATCGAAGTGGAAGTCGCATGAAGCATGTTGATGCTTTAAGCCGCGAACATGGTTTGGTTCACGTTATCGAGGATAACTCAATGGAGTTTAACCGTGCTGTCAGTCAAAATAGAGACGCTAACATTTCCGCAATCAAAGATAACCTGGAGAAGTCGGAAGACAGTCTGTTTGAGATGATAAATGGAGTCGTGTACCGGAAGAGGGGTGACAAGGTATTGTTTTACGTCCCCGAATCGATGGTGAACGCTGTCCTTCGACGGTACCATGATGACATGGGTCACGTCGGCCCAGAAAAGGTGTGTTCAGTTGTTCTACAAAACTATTGGTTTCCACAGATGACTAAGAAGGTAAAAGATTATGTGCGTAACTGTCTCAAGTGCTTGGCTTTTTCTCCCTCCACGGGGAAGTTTGAGGGTAAGTTACAAAACAGACCGAAAGGAGACACACCTTTTCACACGATACATGTCGATCATTGCGGCCCGTTCGAAAGACACCGTCTTAAACAACACGTCCTCGTCGTAGTCGATGCTTTTACAAAATTCACTAAGCTGTACGCAGTTAAGTCTACTTCCAGTAAAGTGACTGTTGATTGTCTGACACAGTACTTTACGAATTACAGTAGACCCCGAGTGTTAGTGTCTGACGGGGGCACCTGTTTTACGTCTGAGGAGTTTGGGAATTTTGTACAAGCGAACAATGTTCAGCACGTGTTGGTGGCAACTGCATCTCCTAGGGCGAACGGCCAGGTAGAAAGAGTTAATCGTGTTTTGAGTCCGATAGTTGCGAAATTGACTGACAATCTTGCGGGTAAATATTGGTATCGAACTCTCTCAGATGTAGAGTATGCGCTAAACAACACGATGCATAAAAGTACGAAAGAGACACCAACTAAACTGCTCTTTGGGGTAAAGCAGCGTGGTGCGGTCGTCGACGGCGTGAGCGATTTTCTTGATGACGTTTTACCCCCAGAGGCCCGAGATTTTAATGCGATTAGGTCCAAAGCTGCCCAAAATATAGTTGAAAGCCAAGATTGTAATAAAGCGTATGTCGACCGACGTCGAAAAGAACCATATCAATATAAAGAAGGAGATTATGTCATGGTTAAAAATTTCGAAAGTACTCCCGGTGCGTCAAAAATGTTGATACCACGTTTCAAAGGGCCATATGTGGTCAGAAAGTGTCTCCGGTTTGGTCGATATGTTGTCGGCTATGTAGAAAATTGTCCAATCAGCCAACGACTGTATGAAGGTGTGTGGGAAACTGCAAACTTACGACTCTGGCGCGCGTCAGAAGCAGAAGAAATGGACAACACCGAAAAAGCAGCGCGTGTTTCGGACAACGATGACCAAACCTGAGAGTACTAAATAGCTGCAGGGCCACCAAAGCATACGGTTTAGTTTTAGTTGCTGTTCGGCATTGTATCCTGTAAAAGTATATGTGTTGTATCCCTGGAGGTTGTCCGGGACGGACAAAGGCCAGGATGGCCGAATGTCAGATGTTAATGACACGCATACCGAATATGATCGCCATTTGGCATTGTGATAGAGCGATCGGAGCGATTAGTCTTAAACGGACGTTCGTAGCGTCCGCACACAATACCACTCTCTTAAAATAAAAGTATTATATTATATAATGATATTCGTTTGTTTTTCATTTATACCGCGTAAGGACACCTGATCTTTTTTACCTTACAGTACCGCATCTACCGGTCATACCCGTGATCGAGAATAAATGCCAAAATGATTGTTTAAATGTTTATTTTTGCGAAATTTTTACACCGTTGTTTTTTGCAGCGCGTAAGCAGCAATCTATATTTTCTGAGAGGTACAGAAAGTACCGTATCTACCGATCATACCCGAGATCGAGAATATATGCAAAAAGAATTGTTTAACTGATTATTTATGCAAAATTTTTACACCGTTGTTTTTTTGCAGCGCGTAAGCCGCAATCTATATTTGCTGAGAGATACAGAAAGTACCGTATCTACCGATCATACCCGAGATCGAGAATAAATGCAAAAATAATTGTTTAAATGATTATTTTTGCAAAATTTTTACACCGTGTTTTTTGCAGCGCGTAAGCAGCAATCTATATTTGCTGAGAGGTACGGAAAGTACCGTATCTACCGATCATACCCGAAATCGAGAATAAATGCGAAAATATTTTTTTTTAACAATTATTTTTGCGTAATCTTTACCGTGGATTTTTGCAGCGCGTAAGCATCAATCATATTTGCTGAGAGGTATAGGAAGTACCGTACCAACCGATCATACCCGTGATCGACAATAAATGCAACAATAATTGTTTAAATAATTGTTTTTGCGTAAACAATTATTTTTTGTTTTTTGCAGCGTTGTTTTTGCAGCGCGTAAGCAGCAATCATATCTGCTAAGAGGTACAGAAAGTACCGCACATTTGTTAATATGCCAATTGTTAAAAATAATTAATTGTTAACGATTATCTCGCTGCAGAACAGCGCAGGCCGCTAGCAAGAACTCTTGCTGTGAAATAGAGATTCTCGATGATCTCGAATTTCGTGCGAAGTCGGTGTTGACGAAGAAAACAAAATTCTTTGTCCACACCGACCGTGGGTCAGCGTGTGGGTATATATGTGTATATACCCACACGAAGTGTGTACTCGCTGCGAAGGGACAGCATGCGGGAAGAAAACAATCTTCAACCGCGTGCGCCCAACGTAACGAACGCACACAGACACACGCGCACACACACGTTGAGTCGAAACATACATTGTTATGCCTCGACGCAAGGAGGCCCGCGGCCCCGTCGCAGTGTGCGTTCGGAACGAACACGCGTTCGGGATGAACGCGCACTGTGACATCTAGCGGTAGAAAGCATTAGCTCGTGCCAGCGCTGCCCTACCGACTCGAGCCGGGGCTGCGTCGAACGTTTGCTTGGGTATCATTCGCTCTTAAGAGGGAATGACACCTCATCGCGGTCGGTATGGTAGAACAATTATAGATTCCCAAAAATCTCTGAAACGGCTCTTCAGATCCCGTCGAAACTTTGCCAAACGACGTCAAATAGATAGACGAACAGCTGTCTTCCCCTCAAATTTTCTGAATTTGAGGAAAAAGAACTAGATTGGATTATCATAAGCCAATCTACATTTTTTTTCTCAAATTCAGAAAATTTGAGGGGAAGACAGCTGTTCGTCTATCTATTTGACGTCGTTTGGCAAAGTTTCGACGGGATCTGAAGAGCCGTTTCAGAGATTTTTGGGAATCTATAATTATTCTACCATACCGACCGCGATGAGGTGTCATTCCGTCTTAAGGCCATGTGCCACATGCCTCCGACCGCATCGAAATTTTGAAATGGGAATTCTCCCGAACGGCTCAACCAATTGGAATGAAATTTGTTGTGTGCATGCAGGGCGCTTGCTCCGAGAGCATGATTCGCGAAATTTTCCAAAATTTCGAAAAAAAATTTGCAGTTTGTAGTTACCATGCGAAAAACTGTGAATTATTAACCATTGCATCGCATTTCCGTTAATTTGGCGCGAATCATGCTCTCGACAGTGAAAAAGCACACATTTTGAGCTTTGTTTCACCTGTTTTCATGAACAAATGGCGGAGAAAAAGCATTTTGAAATTTTTACATAAATTCAGCAAAAATGTACCAACAAAGCTCAAAATATCAGGTACTGTAGCGAGCGTTCAGTTCATCCGTTTTCTCACTGGCGGCGCGCAGCTCGCTTCGTCTTGTTTTTACCGACTGCGCTCGCCTCCTTCCGGAACAAATTTATTTTTTGACAGGTCGAAAGCCGGAGCCATAACCTCCGGCCATAACCTCGAACATTCGTTCGGAATATATTTCATACGGTGTGTCATAGAATTTAAATAGTGTGTGGGATCGAGTGAAGTTTGTTTTCGTCGCGTTTTGGTGAGTTTTTTTTGCTGTGAAGAACGCATCAGGACGCCGGCACACCACCGACGACAAAAACCGACAATGAAATAATCGACGAGAAAACAGCCGCAGCCGATTACATGAAGAAGATCGAGGAACATAGGGACAGCAAGAAGGCGAAGAAGAAAACACCGGAATTCAAGGTACGTACATGCTATAACCTCAATTTACGTACTATGTAATTTGCCACGATCGTCCCTCGCATTGCTTTCTCGCTCGCCGATGTGTCAAACAGCCAACGGCTCCGGTGCAAAAAACTCAAGCTTATTTGCTCTTAGCAGAAATACCTCGGTATTTATTTGTGAAAAAATCGCAGATAGCATATTTTCCGATGATCCGTAGCCACTTCCATTACCCCTCGAAATCGTCGATTTCCTGATCAGTGTGCGACCAAAATGGTGCACGAAAGTTCAACACCTTTTGCCTACGAACGCAAAACTGTCACGTCTCAAACACGGTTGATTTGTGGACCGGTGGCAATATCTCTATAGCTTCACCCTGATGACCGAGAGAACTATTGGTATGGCGTACAAAGATGGAAGACCCTTGGTATACCTGTACGGTAGTACACCGCTACACGCAAGTGTGCGTGTTACTAGTATGGTACTGGTATACTCTGCAATAGTAAAATATACTGGTTCCGTATCCTCACCATACTAATACTCGTACTGATAGCGTACGCATACACATGCTAGGTATGGTAACTGGACTAGCATGTAGAAACCAGAACTAATGTAGCGTCGGATTTACCATCTAGATGGACCAACGGATTTATCAAGGGCAGCAAGAAGGCACTGCCGAGGATGAGAAACCTTGTAACGCGTCGCGGCCACTGTATAGCCTCCCAGTGTCGGCAAGGATATCACCGCTGTCTTCAATCTCTCCGAGAGCACCAGCGAGGCTGACCTCGAGGAACTCGTTGAACTCTTCGGCTTCGCCCAGAAACAATATCTCACCATGGATCGCACCACCAATCTGTGCAAGGACTTTCGCTTACGTATGTACATCTTAAAACAAAGGGCGAGGACCATTGCATCTCAATGGTTACGGCTACCATCATCTCATACTCAGAGTCGACGGGGCCAAACCTTCAGACCAACAGAATTGAATGGTCAATGGTTGAACGCGTTAAGGTAGAACAAGCGTGCGCTTTTGATTTTTATAGATTTTGTTTAAATTTTAACCAGACATTGTTCGTATCATTATGCATGTTTCAGTGAAATGTCACATCAGTCGACTATTTAGATTCGGAGATTGATTTTAAAATTGCAACTTTTAACACTGTGGGGTCTGCATTGAAATTTAGACAGAGTAATTTTCCGTGAAAAATATTTGTCCTCTTTAAAAAGACACAAGGTAATAACATAAACAATATAAAATATTAATGTTTATAACGCAAATCTTTTTCTTCACGTTAAAATTGTTTAACGTTAGGAGCACAATAATTAACTCTTTTCTCACAATATTGAACAACGCTGTTCTGCGGTGTTGCATAATGTCTTCTTATTACAGGGGATAAATATTTCTAACCGAGAGTTATTCTGTCGTTACTAAACGTCTTTGGCAAAACTGAATAGTAAAGACCATTCAAACTTTTTCACTCGTCCCCTAACTGGTTTACTATCTAATCATATTTTTTTTTCAAAATCCATAAACACAATAGAATGGTACGCCGAATTAAGTGACCTGACTTTCGGCCAATGCAGACCCTGCAGTGTTAAAAGTTGCTATTCAAAAATCCATTATCTCCCAATGTAAATAGTCAACTGTTCTGAAATTTCACTTAAACTTGCATAATAGTATGAACAATGTCTGGTTAAAATTTGAAAAAAATCGATATAAATCAAGAGCGCACGCTCGTTTTACCATAAGGGCTTACACCACTGTAAACGTCCAAAATTGAGTGATATTTCGCGATTTTTTTTTTGTAGAAGGACAAATAAGAGAATATTAATATTCAAGGATGTTATTAGTCATATCTTTAAGTGAACAAAATGAAATTTATATTGAAAAATTATGCCAAAAGGTGACGCTGGAGCCATTCTGGGGAGGCATGTTAAATTTGAGACGCTCTGCGGCACGCAGTATAGCTGACGCAAATTTGATTGTAGAATAAAATTTAAAAAATTCTATTTATTTTCACGAGTATAGCTAGAGAAATACGTAGAGAATTGTGACAATGTTATTTTTTGTGTAATTGGCAAGCATTAAACCAAAAACTTAATTTTCGACAAAAAAAGCACAATCATTTGGTAATAACTAATGTTATAACTAACTCATAGAAAATCCCGTACTTATTGCTCTTCGGAATGTTATTTGAAACATGTACCCAAAATTGGGAGTGAAAATGATGAAAATTGTTGGAGTTATGCTGCATGCCGTTTTGAAAAATTGTGTTTTGAGAAAAACGGTCGATGTCTCGCACACGGGCCAGCCACTGCCACCGCAGACCCATGCTGGCCTGCGGCCCTTTTTTTTACAGGTACCAAACTTTTTTCTCCTTATTATAGATGGTTGAAAGCATCTTTTAAGTAAAGTAAAAAAAAAAACAATTTTTTTTAATTCCACAGTGTGACCCCTTAGATCGGAGTACACGGTGACGATTGTTGGTCGCGTCTCTTTGAACGACACGCGACCAACAATCTTGAAAAATGTTTGGAGGATTATTGTAAGCAAAGGTTGCCGAAATATAAAAAAGGACTTCACAAATTTTTATTTTTTTGCGTTCCAACGTTGCAAACTTCAACCTCATACCCTCTCCGTGGAACGCAGTAGAACTATCGTAAATTTAATCGTGGAACTAAGAGTAAAGTATTTTCGTTTATTACGTTCGTTTTAGCAGTCAAATGAGGGGAAACTTCAAAATAATTAAAGAAAAGAGACGAGTTAAAAAAAGGTCGTGTTTTGAACCAAATTTTTTATATACGACTCCGAAAATGACAAGAACAAAATTTCTACATTTTCTAGCGTTTTTTTAAGCGCTGTGTCTATGTGAAAAATTGTCGCATCGAGATGAAAAACGCTTTTTGAAGCTTCAAGATGATAGTTTCGAGATCTGTTGGCAAAAAATTGTGATCTACGGCTATCGCGCAATCATAAGAAATACCGGCAGAAAAAAATTCAAAATTTGTTTTTATTTTTCAGGGGTCATCGGACTAAGGAATTTTGTTTCAGTTAACTGAATGTATGGGTTAGTTAGCTTGTTTATTCAGCTTTAATTAGCTTTTTATCTCTGTACGTCAAATTTTCTGCTGAGATATCCGACTTCGAATGAAAAAAGATCCTTTTGTCTTTGATTATCGATCTCTCAGCAACCAATTATCGTAACGGGAATTAGAGGGCAGCTTTGAAAAGTCGAATAAATTTCCCGCCAGCCCCTCCCGTTGATTTTTGTGATTTTTTTCTTCACCCTTAACCGTTATTTGGTGAAGGACAAAAAATTACTTTTTCTGGATTTTCGGTAAATCTACCACTACGTTACAAATATTGATGCAAAGACTAATGTTGCCGCTTTTTTTCAGCTCGAATTACTCCCAATACCCCTGTTAGTCTGCAAATTGATTCATCGAACCGTTTTCTATCAAGGGTTAATCGAAGTTTGACAAAACAATTAAAGGAACAAGTGTATTATACCTAAACATCTTGTAATCATCATCAAAATAAAAATACTAACTTTCTTCGACTTTTTTCACAACTTGGCACTAGTTGCTTGTTAAATATAAGAAAAAATTCGAGAGATTGACATTTTTTTTTGTAAAATGTTTAAGGAAACAATACTGACTCATTTTTTTACACCATTCGGCCTTTGCGCACTTTAATTTCACTCATCTGTAATTGCATCAATTAAAGTTGATACTCCCAAGCTGTATTAATAGTCGATCTGAGAACATTTATGCAATTAATTCTCAATATTTTCTACGAAGGTTATTAGGGTTATGGAAAACAATCTTTTTTTCAAAACTAGGCATGATCAAAAATTGAAAAAAATGAGAGTTTACAAAAACAAGAGATTCATTTTTTTTATCAAAACGTAGAAAAAAATTACCAAAAAAAGATTAGTTTTCGAAAGAAATTGTTCATTGGTTTTTTCTTTCAAGCAAGAGATCATTTTTGAAAAAAGTGTTTTTTGTATCCCTGATAACCTTCGCAGAAAATATCTACAGTTAATGGCATACAAGTTCTCAGATCGACTAGTCAATACTGCTTGGGGGTATCAACTTTTAATCAATGCAATTGATGAGTGAAATTATGGTGCGCAAAAGCCGAAGCGTGGCAACAACGAGTCACCATTGTTTCCTGAAAAAATTTACAAATTTAAACAGATTACAATTTTTTTTAATATCTCATTTTTTTTTCTTAAATTTAACAAGCAACTACTGCAAAGTTCTAAAAATAGTCGAAGAAAATGGGTGTTTTCATTTTGATCATGATTACACGATGTTTAGGAACACTTGTTCCTTTAATTCGTTTGTAAAACTTGGATCGATCGGTCCGGAAAAACGGGTCGATGGATCAATTTGAAAATACGTGGCGACATTAGTCTTTCTACCAATATTTGTAATGGAGTAGTAGATTTACTGAGAAACCATAAAATGTCATGTTTTGTCCTATTTTTCAAACTACTGTTAATGGTGAAAACATGATTTTTTTCTCAAAAATCAATGAAAGGGTCTTGTACGAAATTGATTCAAGTTTTTCAAGCTGCGCAATAATTTCCTGTGCGATCATTGGTTGCTGTGATATCATTGACCAAACACAAAAGGAACATTTTTTATTATAAGTCGGATATCCCAGCAAAAAGTTGACATAGAGAGACCACAAAAAAACCAAATTGGAACTGAATAAACAAGCTAACGGACCTATGCATTGATTTATCTGTGAAAAATCCCTTGAAAAAATAAAATTGGAAAAATAATTTTCTCGCTATCTCTTATGATTGCGCGATAACCATAGCTCAAAAAATTATTTTGCCAAAAGATCTCAACCTAGAAACTTGAAGCTTAATAATGTTTTTCTTTTTCATCGTGATACGACTATTTTTGACATTGATACAGCTTTTCAAAAACACTTTAAAAAATGAAGAAATTTTCTGTTTCTTTAATTTTTTGGGGTTGGGTATAAAAAGTGATATATTTTTTTTACAATTTTCAGTCAATCGAAAAAAAAAGAGCTCGTCCTTGACTGTTAAAGCAATCTAAGAAACTACATTTAAAATTTCAAGTCGATTGGGCGAACATTGTTTGAGTGTTGCTCCGTCCCGATATCGAAAACATGATTTTGAAAAAAACGTGTTTGAAGTCAACGGTTTCAAAGAAGCTACAGCTGAACAAGTTTTTTTTTCCCGTAATCGAATGCCACCTATTGGTCGAAAATAAAACTATTTTTAGTCGGTGACTTTGTCCCCACAATAGGCTTACAAGAGTTGAGAACTGCGCCTACCGGCATGAGACATCGCCAAAGACGATTTTCAGCGGCGGAGACTTCCTTTAAAAATAGCTCGAAAACCACATTATAATGGGTTTTTTCAGCTACAAAGGAATATGCATCATATTTTTTAAGGTTCCAAGGATTTCTTAAAAGTGTTTCAAACAAAATGATTTTCCGAAAATTTTACACCGACGACCTCTAAACAATTTGCGATAGTAAAATTTTACGGCTCTTCTGTAGAACGAGACTTCACCGATCGTCATTGCTAGAAAATTTAATCTTTGGAGAAACCTGCCGAAGATGAATTCTGGCAGAGAGAAAAAATGCCAAACGATTTTTTTTTAGCGTAATTAATAATAATTTAGTAATAATAAAATTTTACCACTCTTTCGCAGAGTGAGACCCGGTCGATCTCGTTCGCTCGCGAATTTGGTCGGCCGCAGGCAGCCTGTCGAAGATAAGCCATGGGAGAGAAAAAAATGCCGATCGCAATTGTTTAAACAAAGAGCATTGTAATTTTTTTTTAACTTTTCAACGATTTTTTGAAAGTGTTTCCAACAAAACGATTTTTCGAAAATTTTACACCGATGACCTCTAAACAATTCGCGATAGTAAAATTTTACCGCTCTTCTGTAGAGCGAGACTTCTCCGATCGTCATTGCTAGAAAATTCGATCCTTGGAGAAACCTGCCGAAGATGAATTCCGGCAGAGAGAAAAAATGCTAAACGTATTTTTTTTAGCATAATTAGTAATAATATAGTAATAAAAAAAATTTTACCACTCTTTCGCAGAGTGAGACTCGGTCGATCTCGTTCGCTCGCGAATTTGGTCGGCCGCAGACAACCTGCCGCAGATAAGCCATGGCAGAGAAAAAAATACCGATCACAATTGTTTAAACAAAGAGCATTGGATTTTTTTTTAAGTTTCCAAGGATTTTTTAAAAGTGCTTCCAACAAAACGATTTTTCGAAAATTTTACACCGATGACCTCTAAACAATTCGCGATAGTAAAATTTTACCGCTCTTCTGTAGAGCGAGACTTCTCCGATCGTCATTGCTAGAAAATTCGATCCTTGGAGAAACCTGCCGAAGATGAATTCCGGCAGAGAGAAAAAATGCTAAACGTATTTTTTTAGCATAATTAGTAATAATTTAGTAATAATAAAATGTTACCACTCTTTCGCAGAGTGAGACCCGGTCGATCTCGTTCGCTCGCGAATTTGGTCGGCCGCAGGCAACCTGCCGCAGATAAGCCATGGCAGAGAAAAAAATACCGATCGCAATTGTTTAAACAAAGGGCATTGTACATTTTTTTAAGTTTCCAAGGATTTTTTAAAAGTGCTTCCAACAAAACGATTTTTCGAAAATTTTACACCGATGACCTCTAAACAATTCGCGATAGTAAAATTTTACCGCTATTCTGTAGAGCGAGACTTCTCCGATCGTCATTGCTAGAAAATTCGATCCTTGGAGAAACCTGCCCAAGCTGAATTCCGGCAGAGAGAAAAAATGCTAAACGTATTTTTTTTTGCAGTAACAATAAAATTTGACCACTCTTTCGCAGAGTGAGACCCGGTCGATTTCGTTCGTTCGCGAATTTGGTCGGCCGCAGACAACCTGCCGAACATAAGCCATGGCAGAGAAAAAATGCTGATCGCAATTGTTTAAACAAAGAACATTGTAAAATTTTACAACTCTTTTGTAGAGTGAGTCTCGAACGATCTAAAATTTTACAACTCTTTTGTAGAGTGAGTCTCGAACGATCTCGGTCGTGACTCGAGATTTTAGCAGAGATCGAACTCGTCGATGATGAGCGACATCGAGATGCCAAATAGTCTTCGAGCTTATTTGTTTAAATTAATTAAAAAAGAGTGGAGAAATGCTAGCACCCTTCCACCATACGAGTCTCTAGCAAACCCTGTTTGCTAGAAAGTTCAACCATAAAGAAATTTCCACCGATGACCGCCGTCAACAAAAAAATCGATTCGAGGGCATTTGTTTAAACAATGCGCGATCGCAAAATTTCACCGCTCTTCCGTAGAGCGAGGCTAGCAATCTTGATTGTTCGAGAAGCTGACCAGCAAAAATGCTGCCAAATATGAACCCTGGCAGAGATAAAATGCTGAACGCATTTTATTGAATAATGAGCATTGCAAAATTTTACCTCTTTTTTTGTAGAGTGAGTTTCGAGCAATTTCGGTCGCTCGAAATTTTGGCAGGGATCGCAATCGTTAACGTTAAGCGGCATCGATGTTACAAATTGAGCTCGAGCCTATTTGTTTAAATGAATTTAAAAAGTATGGGGAAATGCCCGAGTCTTTTGGTTGTGGCCGTCGTCGAAAAAAAATCGATTTGATGGCTGCATATACAATGTAAAATGCAACAAAGTTTCACCGCTCTCCTGCCGAGCGAGCGCATGCTTCCAATACAAGCGTACCGTGGTCGCTACGCATAGTTGTGTGAATTGTGTGACACGCACATAGATGTAAGGTGCTTGCGTACGCCGAACGGCGGCGAGAACGGATTCGTTCTTTCTGCAACGCGGTCGGCGTAGCAAAAACACACACACACACACACACACACACACACACGCGCGCGCTCAGCGATCGTCGTCTATTTGGCTTCGAGACTCTTCGTCCCAGTGCGAAGCATCGAGACCGAATTCGCGATCGCTGCGCTGTCCGTCGGTAGCGACTCGTAGTTAAAAACTACGAGATCTGCGCTACCGACGTAACGAGAGGCCGCGTCGAAATTTTCTGGCGTGTGGCACATGGCCTTAAGGCAAGGGTAGGAGTTTCAGCGTGAACAAAAAACACTTTTTTGCGAATTTTCTTCATCTATATGGATAGAGTAAATTTATTGAAACCTTTTGTATATTGTTAAGTGTAATGTCACGAACATTTCGTGAAATTTGTACTCGATAATATCCACAAACAAGCCGGTGACAAAGCTTTTTCAAGAACGCTTTTGGAAAAACACGATTTGCGGTGTTCACTGTATCTCAGCTAGAAATTATCTGAAATCAATTACCATTAAGATTTAGTCACAGTATCAAAACCTCCCCCCAACGGTCCGTGATAATTTTTTTATTTTCATTTCTAAATTTTTAGTGGTTATGTAAAGTGAAAAGTGCTATTTTTCACGAAAAATTCAGCCATTTTGGGGGTGGAAAAACCCCTCAATGTAAAAAAAATCTCAAACTAACCGTTGAGGGGAGGTATTTTATATGTAGAAAGTGTGTACCAAGTTTGAAATAAATCGGTCATGTAGTTTTCAAATGGCAGTGAACACGGACTTTGAAATAGTGGTTTCGAGAAAAACGCAGCACCGGCTTGTTTGTGGATATTTTGACGTACAAATTTCACAGAACGTTCTTGAAAAGACACTTAACAATGTACAAAAGGTTTCAATAAATTTAGTCTATCCATATAGATGGAAAAAATTCGCAAAAAAGTGTTTTTTTTTTCACGCTGCAACCCCTACCCTCCCCTTAAATATACACTGTCGGCCTACACCAGTCGAAATTTCTTGCCGCACTAAAAGTTAGATAGCGGACTCAAAAATGAAGATAACCAAATTTCCGATGCGGCGTTTTAAAGAGGACAAATTTACATTCATTGTGCCTTTTTAGAAATATTTTGTTTGGGCCCGATGCGCCTTGTTGAAAATTGCTATTGTCAGCTTTTTTTGCACGTCTAAAACTGCCCGCACAACTTCTGGCGAATTTCTTCGCTCGTTTCTTTCCATGAGAAACTTAAGGAGGGTATCAAAAACCACATTTTTAGTTTTTGAAAAGTTTTATACGATTTTTTTCGCCCCAGTATTGCATTTTTGTCTAAAAAAGATATGTTTTAGAAAAAAAGGGTTTCAGAGAAGATGTCACGAGGGTAAAAAGTTGCATAGGTTCACACTGGAGTAGCCGAAATTTTTACAGAATTAAGGGGGGATTGTCTTTTTTTTCGCAAAATTTACCGCTTTTTGGGAATTTTTTTGTGAAGAAAGTATACAACGGAAGACTTGTGAAACTTGGCATATAGTTTTATTGATCTGTTTACTACATACAAAAAATTTTTTAAACAATTTCATCAAAAAATCCGCCTCCCACCCCCCTCGACGCGCGATGGTCCTTTTTTGATGGTGTGCACGATTACAGCCTTCACGTTCATCCTGCAACAAAAACCCAAAAAGCATTTTACT
The DNA here is from genome assembly GCA_963210295.1 of Ophion ellenae. Classification (NCBI taxonomy): domain Eukaryota; kingdom Metazoa; phylum Arthropoda; class Insecta; order Hymenoptera; family Ichneumonidae; genus Ophion; species Ophion ellenae. The sequence goes on along the minus strand of OY723385.1, from coordinate 25,747,340 downwards.
TTAGACACGTATAGCTATCGTTCGATGAAGGAAAAAAAAAATTGACGATTTGGTGACGTTTTGAACTTGAAGTATCGATTTTTCGAAAAAAATTGATCGATCTTTTGTTATAAATAAAAAACTATTAAACGTATTGCTTTTTTGCTTCATCAAACGATAAAAGGATGTCAGCTGAGCATTCTGTCCAAATTTGAAGGCAATCGGTTGAATAGTTTTTGAGAAATCGTGCACACCAGTTGTGAAAAAGCTGTTTCGAGAAAAACGCGTTTAAGGGGGGATTTTTTTATGAAATTGTTAAAAATTTTTTTTGTATGTAGTAAACAGATCAATAAAACTATATGCCAAGTTTCACAAGTTTTCCGTTGTATACTTTCTTCACAAAAAAATTCCCAAAAAGCGGTAAATTTTGCGAAAAAAAAGACAATCCCCCCTTTAAAAAAATAATTTTTTGCTCGGGACTCTAATGAGTGGAGGGGCTCCATTTGGGAATTATGGGGTCTAGGACAATCTATCAGGAAAGAAAATTTGTTAGCTTTACATTTTTTATTAACTACAATTTTTCAGAATTAAAAAAAAATATATTTCAACATTTCTTTTAGAATTTCTTGAAATATTAATTTAACCATTTTTTTTGCTAGAACTCGGAGAATCACCCTCGGTTGAGTTGTTGTGTCTCAAAACCTATCGGATTTAAGACCAAATATTAAAAATAAAAAACCTTAACCTTTTGAACTTGTTTTTCAACGCAAAAAAATATTCAATCGCGTCTCTTGAATGATCTTGAACGACTTTGACCCCCTAATATTTTTTGTGCGGCTTGAGGTGCTCCACAAGATGATGGAAAAAAGTTATACCATTCCATTAAAAAAGTGGAGGTGACCTTCACTGTGCGTCAGCGCTTCCACCGAAATAAAAAAAATAGTTGCATTTGATGGCCCCCTTCATACCGTACAACTTTTGTCTGGAACATTTTTTTTGTGACGCCGATAATTACCGAGTTATTTCGGGTGGCAGAGATAAGAGGGACACCTTGTATATGTATATATATTTCAACCGCTCAATTTTTTAAAACTAATTATTGTTGCACACCATTTTTGAGCAGTGATGTGAAATTCAATGGCACAGTATATTTGCACTATAAGCACGTGCGTCAGCGAGAGTATAACAGTGGATCTGTTGGGTGTCATATTTAGGACAACCTTCGGATGCCTTTTTACTATTTCTCGCCAATGCCAAATATCTTAAAAAACAGCATATTACCGATACCTGAAAGGTGTCATAAAAAAAAGAGTCCTATGTCATTCGTCTTTGTGATATCATTTGGACAACGTTGAACTAGATACAATAGATAACAGCAAATAGATGACTTGGTGATACCTTCGAAAAGTCATCAATCGTATAATTATAAGGAATGTCATGTGAAAAATGTCGAATAGTTATCTTACAGTCATGTTTTAAAGATACGGTCATGTTAATTGGACATCTATGCCACCTGCGTTTTTACCTCTTTTGCGTACAAACGAAGACTCAACGTTCGGTGCAATATTAATATTTAAAATCCACATTGTTAAATGCCAACCAAAATACTACAGACTCAAATATATTTTTGATACATTTGTAATAAAAATATATTTGAAATATAAACACGTTATTCGTATGCAAACATACACGATTCGATTAAGATATATCTTCCCAGCACACAAAAGCGAGAATTCCGCATTTGCAATTTCCGAAAGCTGCCGGAGTGCTTTTCTCGCATCCCCGCTAACTGCTATCGTTACGAAGTGACAGTGTCGCGTTTCTCTCAGCCGAGGAAGAGCATGATTTTGGTAAACACTTATTGCGTCTCGACGGACACGCCAGATTTGCCGTCTCCGCGCGCGCCTGCAACAAATTACAAGCGCCGTATACACGTGCGTATTAGGAAAACAGTACGCTATACCGTAATACGCGTAGACGCGATCGCAGGGTGCGCCACGATCTTTCGATTCGCTCGAAGTCAACGCCGTCGAGCACTCGCGTACGTCCAGCGTAAACGCATCTAACCGCGCGTTATTCCATTCTATCACGGATACCAGAGCGTCGGGTCCCATATCGTAAAAGGAACTCATTCGTACATGGAACGACTACTTCGCGAATTCAAAGTTCTTTCGAATCTTGTATAAATCGCGATCGGAGGGAATACTGGGGAAAGACGTCGAGGCGCGTCAGCAAAAGGCGTTACGGGTCGATGTACTCGAGCTTGCGCTCCTTTTAAAGTACCAATACGTGGGACTGTCGGGCATTTTAGTACATACGTGTATTCGTAACGATGTAAAATATGTACGCGTATAGAACGAGGGGCGTAGTACACGTAACACATATTTTTACTCTTACATACACGTACACACATCTACATAATCGCATACGCGAACGGAGTACGTCGTGAATTTCCGGTCGTATCTCGCGATGTAATCTTGGACGCGTTTTCTCGCCCGCGAACGAGAAAATATAACCTGTCTTTCTCCCTTGCTCTACACACACACACGCCTAGACACCTTGGCGTCTTTGTCGTCGTTGCGTCGCGCAGCATTTCTCGTTTCGTTTATAGTAAGGCATCCATATACGCACGTAGGTATATGCAGGGCTTACGGCGAGCAACGAACGGACACGGTACTACCACTTCTGACTATAAATACGGACTGGTAATTGATTCTGTAATAACTAACTCAACTCCGAGCCGAACCGATGCGTCTCGTTTTGTATGCGCACTCTCCTGTCTCCCTCTATCCATCTCTCTCTTTCTTTCTTCCTTTCTTCGCTCCTCTATGCACGTCTTTCAACCTCTTTCGTACGATTTATCGTGCAATAGCCCTTTTCTATCTTTTTTTCTACACCTCATCTAGGCTTTCTTTATTCTCATTTTACATCACGTGTCTCCACCGACGCGGTTGTTCTTGAGTTTCGCGTTACGCGTTGGAACATTAGTAAATAAGCGTCGAGTTTTAATAACAGAGTGTTGGCGGGGATGCATCTGGTATGTGGATGCATCGACGGCTGAGGTAAGCCAGAAAGCAAAAGAGAAAAAAACTTTCTCCTTTGTCGCGTATCGAAATCGTAGTCTCTTAGCTACTACGGCGCTGTTACGAAATCGATGTAATTCGAATGCAGGGCGAAGGTATTTGGAAACAAATTCAGGCCACGGAAATGTATTTGTACAATGGAGGATTATTTTTTTCTTACGAATAAGTGGGATTTTGCGCCCTTAGATTTGACGCGCTTCGGAATGAAGTGACACACGTAAGTTTCGACGCGCGTGTCTACGTGTAGCTCTTCGTCGGTTTTTGGGGATACGACGCCGCCGCCTTCCGCTAGATGCCATCCTGACGCTATTTACGCGTATAATGCATACTGCCAAAATACCGCACCTAGGCCTACGCTTCAAATATCTGGGCAGAAACTATGTAACGCGGGCTCTGTCTAATTCCACACACCAGTTACACTCCACGTTGCAAGAAATACTAGATCTAGAGGACGAACCGACAATCATTAACAGAGAGGGAAATATTCCACTAGTCGACTGTTACGGGGAGTTTACAGGGAAATCCCACCTTCTTGTCGCTTCGTGTAAGCCGCTAGGCTATAGCAATCATTATAAGTCCATTCTATTTCGTCCATACGTCTCTTTTGAAGAGGGGATTATCATCCAAAATGCTTCCGACTGCAATGGAATATTCAATCGTATCTTTAATGATAGTATCAAAAGCTCTATCTGTTTTTTACAGACGGTTCTAAGTTGCCAGGCGATGCGTACGTCGGTCTTTCGGTCGTAAATACGAATAATAACACCTACATCTTACGTTCGGCGGGTTTCTCCTCAATTTTTACAGCGGAGGCCATGGCAATTATCGAATCTCTAAGAATAATAGCTACCTCAGAAGATAGATATTTCACAATATTTTCAGACTCAAAGAGTGTCCTCATGGCAATTAAATCGCTGCCCAACTCCCAGGAAAAATCGTATTTGGTTAATCATATCAGAGACCAAAACAGAACTTTGGCTGAAGCGGGAAAAATAGTTAGACTGTTCTGGATCCCAGCTCACAAGGGGATTGCGGGCAACGAATTAGCGGACGAGGCTGCCAATGCGGCTCGTTGCTCTGGTCGAGACATACAGATAGGCGTTCCAATGTCAGACCTTCAAAATGTTTTAAAAAACTTACTAAAAACGGAGTTTCATGAGTGGTGCGTCAAATCGGGCCAAGAAAAGGGTACTGAGTACTTCTCGAGGTACTATGAAGCAAAAGCACAGCCATGGTTCCACTCTTGGGACTTAAATAGGAGATCAATTGTATCAATTAACCGCCTGCGAAGCAACCACAATTCCCTGAGATCGAGTTTGAAACGTTTCGATATCGTGCCATTAGCGGTCTGCCCATGTGGCACAGCATATGAAGCAGCAAATCATATCCTCTGGCAATGCGCACGATTTAACCAGGAGAGATTGTATCTCAACTCGCAATTACAAAAATATAACGGTATGTCTCCGTACAGCGTTGAATCCTTGCTGAGTGCTATGGACTTTAAGTCAATAAGAGCTATCGGAAAATTCATTAACAAGTTGAATATCTTCATTTCAACAGAATGTGCCTTCATTTGTTTATTGCCAAGAAAAAATGTTCATACTCGAATTAATCATTTCGGCAAGTAACCGGCTGTAACTTAGGGATATCTCCCATATCGATATATGTGAGTCCGGTATTTAGATTAACAGCTATCTTATATTTGATTTTATTTTATTTGAAGGAAAAGGCAAAATCTATTGATAATTTTTTGTTTGTTCGTTGCCTAACTATGAAAAGGTTGTAAGCGGAATACTCCGTGGCTCGAAGTCAATGTTAGACTGAAGTTAGGTTCCTACTGCTTCAACAAAAATTATATCTAGGTTAAGCAAGCAACTGGTAAGGTAGAGCTCTTTATAGTCGATAAGCTCGGGACCAGCGCGTAGGTAAACGGCTAGATGGGATATTGTATCCCAAAGCCTTCTTTTATGTACATTTTGTAATGTCAAATAAGAAAAAATAAAAAATAAATAATGCATACTCCGTGGGCTGGCCAACGCACGCGCATTTTCTCAAGTATCCGAACGATATTTTTCGGGACGGTTCTCACAAGGAAACTGCGTTCATTGTGGAAACCGAATTCGTTGCAATTATTGAATGGATTTTTATACAATCTTCCCGGGAATTAATTTCACGATTCTGCTTGTATAAAAATCCGATTGTATAAAAATCCATTCAATAATTCACCATCAATTATCGTCACCAATATTCCGAGACATGATTCAATACGCCTGGTTTGCCTCAAAATTATCAGTTACTAGAAACACGTTCATGAATGTTAATGGGACATGTTTTTGTACGGATGTATTGCAAACTCCCTGTGATTGTAAAAAAATCCGCTTTTATATGTTACGCAAGATGTCGCAAAAATTATTGCTTTGTTTGTTTCTACGATAATTACCACTGCGGTTTTTGTATATAATTATTATATGAATAAAAATTGAATTTTTCCTAATCGACTTTGTTATTCTCATTAAAAACCCAATGTTCCTCCTCATATAGTTTACAATGAAAAATAAAAAATCCCCCCGTTATGAATTGTTTTATTGGAAAAAAAAGAAAATAATTTTAAAAAATAATGTAAATTAATTTTTTTTAATAATGTAGGGATGAGAAACGTTTTGAAAAATTGTTGGGATAACAAAAAAAATAAGATCCGAAGGAGGGATCGAACGTGAGACCTCCGGCGCAAAAGACCGAGCCCTAACCGTCTAGACTAGACGGCGGCTCGACAAGTGCCTGACATTTTGAACTCATAAGGCGCCTAAGAAACCTCGAATCGATTTTTCTCGGAGTTTTCCGAGTAGGCCCGTTTTGACGGGAATAAATTCAGCTTTATTTTACATTTCTGAAATATTTTTATGATTTTTTTTCGGCCCGGTACGCACTTTTGTACATGACTGTTTTTCGACCATGGAAAACTGGGCGCATGACTTATGCAAAAAAATTTGTTACGTTTACCTCGGAATTTTCCGAGTAGTCCGTCCTATTACTTTAATCACGTGAGGAGCTGGGGGTCCTCTTTCACCACAAAAAATTCGGCCAAATCCCCGACCCCACGGTCGTGCCGTTTCGTCGTGAGTGTACCATATGAATCGAAAATAAAATGAATTCCTTAATGGAGAGCTTTACCACAAGGATTTTTCATCGTAATTTGTCATTCCCTGGCCTTTAGAAATGATTTTTTTCGGACAAAATATTCGCCCTATATGCGAATCGAACCTAGTACCTACCTACCCATAGCTACGCACGCTGCCCCTATGCTACCGAGTGCTTATAGCATTTTGGTCGCTGATATGGCATAAGACCTCAAATGAATACCTATAACTAGTTGTTCTATCGCATAAGCTATATCAATTAGTTAATATTATTGTGATAATTAGAGAGTTTTATCGAATAACATGCTATAGATTTCGAAAACTCACTCATATATATTAGGTGCGCAACCAAGTTCTCGCTGTTTTCTTTTATGAAAATGCCACTTTATTGTGAAAAAATGGTTACAAATGAATCATTCAAAATATTGCCCATCGCTAGCGACAACTTTTTCCCATCTTTCTGGAAGAGCTCGAATACCGTCACGGTAGAAGTATTCGTCTTTTGAGGCTATCCACGAATCAAGCCATTTTGAGATGTCTTCATATGAGCGGAACTGCTGATTAGCCAGACCATGGGCCATCGAACGGAACAAGTAATAACCGGACGGCGCAATATCTGGGGAATATGGCGGGTGAGGTAGGACTTCCCATTTGAGTTTTTCTAAGTAGGTTTTAACGGGTTTGGCAACGTGAGGTCGAGCATTGTCATGCTGTAAAATCACTTTTTCGTGCCTCTCCTCGTATTGTGGCCGCTTTTCGCGCAGTGCTCGGTTAAATCGCATCAATTGAGTTCGATACCGTTCCCCAGTGATGGTTCCGTTCGGTTTCAACAGCTCATAATAAATAACACCGCCCTAGTCCCACCAAATACACAGCAAAACCTTCGCAGCGTGAATATTCGGCCGAGCCGACAACGTAGAAGCATGACCGGGCAGTCCCCATGATTTTGTTCTCTTTGGGTTACTGTAATGAATCCATTTTTCATCACCCGTAACAATGCGATGAAGAAAACCCTTCCTTTTTGCCGCTGGAGCGAAAGGCGAAACAGGCGAACAGGCGAAAAAATGACGCTCAACGTCTCTCGGCTTCAAATCATAAGGAACCCAAGTTCCTTGTTTTTTAATCATTCCCACCGCATGCAATCGCTTGGAAATGGCTTGGCGGGTAACTCCTAATGCTGAAGCAAGCTCTTTTTGCGTTTGGCACGGATCCTCATCGAGCAATGCCTCCAATTCAGCGTCTTCGGAGGTTTTTGGCCTTCCTTCACGTGAACGGTTGTCAACATCGAAATCACCGTCTTTGAAGCGACGGAACCAATCACGGCACGTTGTTTCACTCAGAGCAGCATCTCCGTAACCTTTTTGGAGTTCTCGATGCGCTTCAGCCGCCAAAACTATACGACGCAAAAACAAAATCACTAATGTGTCAAAGCTGTTTGTTTACCATATGTCTAAGCTTGGTTCATGACGTTTTGGTTATGTCACAATCGACCAGCACTTACTAGTGGAGCCAACTCTTGAAAAACAGCGGGAACTTAGTTGCGAACCTAATATATATATATATTGTGACGTGATTTTTTGAGCCACGTCACAAAAAGGCTACCGATGCTCAAGATATGCTCTCGATGCCCGGGTTGCGACCCATGCGTTAGTGTTAAGGGTCCTTTCTCTAGAGTGTTTGTTTTGTTACGTTTGAGGTTTTAGGTTGTGTTTCCGTTTTGGTTAGGTTGGCGTGCGGAACTCGGTCGAGCGGCGTATGGCTCAAGGTACCGAGCAATCTCGACCGAGGGATGCACCCAGTGAGGCCTCTCGGGGAATCGGTGCACGCCCGGCTGGAACGCCGGCCCCCCACCGTAGTGGTGCATCGTGCTGGAGAGCGGGCCGTTTAGGTTACGGGCGGAGGCTGGAGATCTCCGCGCCGCGCTTCTGGACAGAAGCTTTGCCCGCTTTCGCACGGTGGCCCGGGGATGCGATCTCCGAGAGCCTCCATGTTACCGATGAGAAAAGGTCCCGATTTGTTACCGTTCCGTTTTCGGGGTAACTCGGGCAGAAAATATAGATTCCGAAAGGAATATTCTATCAGAATATTCCAGCTCCCGAAATAATATTTCAGCTCTCGATATTATACGAGATAAAGTTCTCGCTTGAACCGGCCATTTCGCATGGTCCGATGCCGCGAGCGTGTTGACATTTTTTCTGTTAACGCGCTCTGTCTCGCTCTCGCATAATCCCTCGCACGCCGGCCTTGGTCGCGCGAGGTACAAAGAGTCGCTACCGAATCTTCGCGTGAAACGGTTGTCTCCCAAATCGCGATCGCTCCCGATTTTGAAGGTATCGTGAGAGAGTTGTCGATCAGACGCCGCGATGGAGAGACGTGTCGTGTCTCTCTCGCGCTCTCGTTCTCGCGTTAGAGGCACGTCGTCGTGCTCTCTCGTTCCCGTTCGTGTAACGTTTCGCGTGCAGTTCGTGTTCGCGATTGGATTTCGTTACGTGAAAAGTTTTCGGGTGACTAAACCACCGGCTCCCGCACTATAAAATAAATTCGAATTTTATTTTATAGTGACGTTACCGTCATCGCGATAGCGACAGTTCCCGCGCTTGCTCACGCTACTCCCGGTGAATCCCGACCCCTCTACCACAACCCACAGCCTGAGCGGCCGTGCTTTACCGCCACCGTTCTCCCCCGTGCAAGTGCATCCAGTTAGTCCGGTTAAGGTAGTACCTCCACAGAAGAGTTGAATTAAGAAATGGTTGAAATTTGACATATACGTTATTTAATACATTATCCAATCATCTGTGCAATTTGAATAAGTTTGACCACCCCAAACCCGAGATATTTACACTTAAAGTTGGCTTGTTTTACACGTAACAAATGCGTTATGATGGGCAAACAGAGCATCATTGATTGTACCGTCAAAACTAAAATTAAGAAATTGATAAAAAACGCGTATAAGCTACAGTAAGATATCACGAATAATGTGAAAAAAAATGAGAATGATTCACCATCTAGTTTCCAAGATATAACCATGAGAAGGCTTCACAATTTTGGTGCAAAGCCTGGCAAAGCCTGGAAAAAAAACAATTGGGGCAAAGCCTGGACAGTCCCGGCAAAAAGTTTACTGGCAATGGTCGATCAAAAACACAATACAAAATATATTTTACGGCAATAAATGATATCCATCGTATTATCTACTAGTACCGAGTCAATATTGCGTAGTTTTTAATTTTATTCATTACTAATTAAACCAATTATCAATCTTTTAAACATGAACATGGTATGTAAACTTTTGGTTGAGATTTTCGCAGAGGAACTACCTTAAACGATTCCGGCGATCAAAAATCGAGGAGGTCTCCAGACTCCGAACCCGGTTAGGATTCCGGGATACCAAAAATCAAGGAGAGCTCCAGTCTCCGCCTGGCGGGTCGGGTTTGATCACCCCGACCCCAGTTTATTCCGGTTGAGACGACCGGAGAAACAAAGTCTCTGGCGCCCCGGGTATTGCGGATACACGCGCACGGGAGAAACGGCCGAAGGTGACGGTTTCTCGCACCAGATCTCGTGTTTAAGTTCTCGTTCTCGTTGTTAGAGAAGATATCGTCCGTCACAATATATATATATATATATATATATATATATATATATATATATATATATATATATATATATATATATATATATATATATATATATATATATATATATATATATATATATATAATTCCTCTCTCTCCACCTTATCTACCCCGACGCCCCTTTGATATGAGTGTTGCAATAAAGATGGACCATTAGTTCAATAGAATAGAAAAATGGTTAACTCTACGAAAATTCTATTTAAGGTAAATTTAAAAAAATTACCTAGATCCATTCAGTGAACTTGACTATATTGTTTTTTTTGAACAGATGAAAATGTTGAACTGATGAAACCGAATCACAGATTTATTAGAATTAAATAAAATATTTAGTAATTGGACGATATTAAATAGATTGATTTGAATAAATAAACATATTTGTAATTCAAATAAAAAAGAATCAAATAAACGGGGTTAGTTAAGGTATTCCTTTCACGAACCCAAATATTTAACACTTAACTGATTTTCGTCTATAATGAAGTAAAAATACATCCCAGTATACTGGTAAAATTTCAAGCCAAGTTACCGAACGTTTAACGAAAAATTACGGCCCTAAAAATCGTCTCATTTATACGGCGCTTTATGGACATGTCACGCTGGCGACATTTCTATTTAATAATTTATACACTAAATAACTCTAGATGCCTGATATAAACTGCTCACAGGTGTAAAACAGTCTAAAGATTCCGTAACGACAATTAAAACAGAGGGTCACCGAACGTTTAAAGAAAATATTAATGTTAAAACTTGGAAAAATGTAACTAGCAGAAGAATTTTCGTAACCGTGACGTTTCAAATAAATGTAAAAATGTCTCAATCTACTAAATTTGCGCGAAATTTTTTATTCTAGTTTATCGTTGTGTATAATAATCCATTGTAACTCATTTTTGTATTAAGCGCAATTGTAATTTACCGACGATTCAGATGGCCCTGCTTATGACCCCACAAAATACGGCCCTCCGCGAAAGGAATACCTTAATATCATGATATTTAGCAGAAATAAATAAAAATATGCTTCATACTTACACGTGGAAATATTTTTCTAATTTTCGACGTGCTAAAAATGAAAACAAAGAAAAATCAAACATTTCATTTGTAATCGACGGTAATCGGCCATCGCCATTTATCGACTCATTATTGAATGAACAAAAAAAAACAGAAAGAACAAAAACAAAAGGAAAAAAATAAAGAAAAAATCGAATAAAGTTGAATTCCAAACCGACAATTTCAATCATTCAGAACATGAAATAGATTATAATTAACACCATAACGTTTCATATAGATATCAACATGATATGTTATTTAGATCTACACTGCCAGCCAAACGTTTTCGGACACTCCACATAATCGCAAAACTTTTGAGCGCTGGATAATTGCCAAATAATGTTAGAGTAATATAATTTATTTAATTTATTATTTCACGAAGATAATATAAAGGTCTATATAATTAATTAATTATACAGAGCTTGATAGTATCTTCGTAAAATTATAATTATTCTACCATAAGTTTACAATGATCCAAAGTGATATGAAGTTTTGCAGTTATCTGAAGTGTCCGAATACTTTTGACTAGTAGTGTATATTCGAATATATTAACGCAACCACATATTTCGAGTATAATATATATATATATATATATATATATATATATATATATATATATATATATATATATATAGTATTATATAATATATACCGTCGCTTAAGTGTTTGGATACACCAGTCGATATTTCTTGCTGCACTAAAAGTTACATAGCTTCGTAAAAAAAAGATAACCAAATTTACCGAACGGCGTTTTGACGGGAATAAATTCAGCTTTATTTTGCTTTTCTGAAATATTTTTAACTTCATTCATAACTATTCATAACTTCAATTAGAGCCTGTTCGTTAATACAGACTGACGTGATTAAGAAGACAATACAATCAATGCGAATCAAATTGCAAGCGTGCATGGACCCCTTGAATCTATTCTAGGCTAAACACATTGATATTTATTTTTTATTGATTATTTAATACTAAATCTTGATAAATCATCTTGAAATTTTGTGTGTGATCTTACCTTTAGTTCTTTTGATAAAATTCTGAAAGGAAATAGCGTCCCCATTAAAAAAATAGAGGTGACCTAGAAATCTCCAAAGCGCCTCCGCCTGGATGAACCTCCAGCCAATATATATATATATATATATATATATATGGATGAACCTCCAGCCAATATATATATATATATATATATATATATATATATATATATATATATATATAGTATTATATAATATATACCGTCGCTTAAGTGTTTGGATACACCAGTCGATATTTCTTGCTGCACTAAAAGTTACATAGCTTCGTAAAAAAAAGATAACCAAATTTACCGAACGGCGTTTTGACGGGAATAAATTCAGCTTTATTTTGCTTTTCTGAAATATTTTTATGATTTTTTTTCGACCCGGTACGAACTTTTGTACGTGACTATTTTTCGGCTTTTTTCGACCATGGAAAATTGGGCGCATGATTTATGCAAAAAAAAATTGTCCCGTTTATCCATGATAAACTTGAACGGGGGAGCTCCATTTTCGTTTTTTATAAAGTTTCGTACGATTTTTTTCGCCATGTTATTTCATTTTTTGCTAAAAAAGACTAATTCTAGAAAATGCAATGTAACTCAAGAACTAGAGGGTTCAAGAAGAAATGTCAAGGATGAAAAACGCGTCCCGTAAGCTTCACTGGATAGCCTGGCATTTTCTAAGAATTTTCCTGTGAGATTTTTTCTCACAGGAAAATTCGGGACGCTCATTAATCCGATAGAATTGGAGTAAGACTGTATATACGAGCATTCTTTTATGAATCGCCTATAAAATAATAATAAATCGATATTGAGCAAATTTGATTGTTTTCGCATATTAATATTGCACTAATAATTTGATAAGGGGACGATGTATTTTTATTAACTGTATAGTATTTATTCATCATCTGATAATGCATATTTACCTGTACCGTTCTTCGGGCGATAATCAGGGAAAACTTATTATTTTCGTCATCGAACGGGTTACCGGTCAGGCCGCAATGGAGTGATGATGGAGGAGATATCGAATTTGGGCCGAAAGTAGGTTAGGTGGGGTCGGGGCAACGGTTTGAGATTGAAAGCAGGTTAAGGAGGCCTGTGTTCGGCACGTTTCACTGAAACTGAAGGTCAAAAGAAGGTATGGGAGGTCTAACAGAGGCTACACTGGACCAAGAGGAGGTCTCTTCATGGCACTGAACTCGACAAATGGGGTTTCGTCGGTTCAACGGAGGCTGGCGGCTTATGTAGGCTGGAGGTTCATCCAGGCGGAGGCGCTTTGGAGATTTCTAGGTCACCTCTATTTTTTTAATGGGGACGCTATTTCCTTTCAGAATTTTATCAAAAGAACTAAAGGTAAGATCACACACAAAATTTCAAGATGATTTATCAAGATTTAGTATTAAATAATCAATAAAAAATAAATATCAATGTGTTTAGCCTAGAATAGATTCAAGGGGTCCATGCACGCTTGCAATTTGATTCGCATTGATTGTATTGTCTTCTTAATCACGTCAGTCTGTATTAACGAACAGGCTCTAATTGAAGTTTCAATAGTTTAATACTTAGCAAAATCCAGTTAAGCTGTATGGCTGTTTTCATATTGTTAGCAACTAAGAATCTTATCACCCTGTTTTGGGAAGCAGTGGGAAGTTTGTATATTCCATAATAATGTGTGTTTTCTTTAATGAAAAGTACTACGATAGAATTTCTTTTCGGCAGTAGAGAACTAAATTTTCCGCAAAATGTTCACTGTAAAAAATGTCTGTATAAAAATTAATATACAAGTGCAGGAAGTTTTTATGCGGATACCGCGTATGAAATTTCAGATACGATTTTGAAAATCCAAAACAGGTTATTTCAAAAATGAAAGTGTAGCTCGGTAATATTGATATACTTGTGCGTTTGAAAAATAATGCACGTGTAAAGAAATAATCACATCCAAGTATATTGAAATCGAGGACCATTTGTTGATATCAAAATACGAGTGTATATTAAATTCAAGAACCATTTGCTAGTATCAGCATACGGATGTGTATTCATTTCACGGAACCAAAGTATTACCTTTAATGTACACTGTAAAAAGCTACTGTGTAAAAATTAATACACAAGTGTATGATGTTTTTATGCGGACGCCCTTTATGAAATTTCAGACAATATTTTGAAAATCCAAAGCAGGTTATTTTAAAAATAGAAGTGTAGCTCCGTAGTATTAATATACTTGTGCGTTTGAAAAATGATGTTCGTGTAAGAAAAATTCCACATCCATGTATATTGAAATCAAAAACCATTTGCTGATATCAATATACGAGTGTATATTAAATTCAAGAACCATTTGCTAATATCAATACACAGGTGTGTATTAAAATTACTGATCCTAAGTATTAAGTTTATTTCAGAAATTCATAATTGCAATACGTTTTTATGTAAAAATTATCAAATTAAGACCACTCCATTCATATACTGTATGATGCTTTCGTGATACTTGTGTATATGATTTTTTCGCAGCTTTATCCCATAATTAATATTGAAAACTTGAATAATAAAATTTAAATGCAGTGAAATCACTGCACGTATGTATTTTTTATTTTTTTTATATATGTATTCCTCAGAGGCACGCGGTCCTTCCCCTTTTACCATCCCCTCCTTTATTCCTTCCATTCCTTCCGACATTTACAATCCTTCCAGAGTTCCCTACATTCCTTCCAGAGCCCCCCCCCCTCCCCCCCCCCCCTAGAGTGTTGACCGCAGCCACTCTTTCCTAATGCACTACTGTATCGCATTTGCACGAGGGCCCAGGGAAACTGCGGAAAACCTGGGCCGATACAGGCGGCTATATTTGGCTGAGTTTCAGTTG